>BHFT01014837.1:0-30750 GCA_004320025.1 Laticauda laticaudata | reverse complement strand
CTGCATTTTTGTGTTCATCCAGGCGGGTACTTATTCTTCTATTGGTCTGTCCAATGTATGTGGCCAGGCATGAAGCAAAGGGGACTTCGTATATGCCTTGGTTTTCCAGGTCAATTTTATCTTTGGGGTTTCTAAGGATGGCTGAGATAATTAAAAATAAGATTGTAGAAAGCAAAGGAAAGGAAAAATTACTGAGAAAATGTGAAAATAGGTCTAAGATATGGAATAGAATATAAAAGATGAATATATTAAAGTTTTCCTATACCATTAGCTGGAGCTCTTGTTCTTTTTCTCTTTAACTTTCTTTGTTGAATATAATATTTTTGTTAAGTTCTCTATTTTCAATCATTAGCTATTATTTCTTTTCAACACACTCAATTCCAGCATTTAGTTATGCCCTTTACGTGCCCACAATTAAATATATGTCCAATTTAATTTTTAAACCTTTGTGTGCTAATGTATTTTCCTTTAAATTTCTCCTCCAAATTAGTCCAATACAGTAATCAAATCAAATCCAAATTTATAAAAAACAATTTATTTCTCATTTTCTTTGGTCACCACTTCCACACACTTTCCTCCAAAATAGCCCTTTAATATGATACCGGGGTACCTCAAAAGTGATGCCCTTTGCCTGGTTCACACTCTGCTCACTACTTCTCTCTCCAGCACAAAACTTAGTTTCCCGGAATTTTCTTCATCTTCATGGTGGCCATTTTAGACCACCACTGCAGCTTGCCTTTGGGAGGAACTTTCCTGTCTGGGAGGGCGGTTGTGGCTCCACTCAGCCCTCCAGGCGATTTCCCCCTTCTTCACTACCCCATCAGGGTGGCTCTGGTCTTGATCAGGACCCTCCAGCAAGCGAGCTTGGGCAAAACTGTGCACAATCGTGGATTATGCACTGACACCGACAAGGAGCAAACCAGAAGTTGAACCATAGCAAGATTCTGTAGTGGTGCTTCTTGTCTAGATTTGAAGGGTAAACATAAATCTTACAAGAATGAAAGTATTTCTTTTAAATCCACTTGCCTCTTTTCATACATACTCTGTCTCACACAAATACACTGTTAGCCACTGTCAGACAGAATAATTGCTCAAATTAATTATTAAAAGCTTCAGGGTCATTGATAGTTGCCAAACACCAAATTGCTGTAAATAATGTTCACAGAGTTCTCTTTAGCAGGATTGATTGTGATGATCCCACTCATTCAATAGTTTCCAATTCAAAAATATATACAGCTGATTTTCTTGGACTACTGTCTCCCATCTAAGTGGATATAATTAATATTTTCTTTCAAATACAAGAAATGTTTACATTTCTTCCAATATCATAACAGTGTTATGTTTCATGGTTTTACATTTATTCTGGATATAAGCTTCTCTCTTGGGTTCAGGTCTGGCCTTAAAATAATAATGTAGCACTTAGGGATAAAGATGAAGCCTAGAAGACCAGTGGTGGTATGCTCCTGGTTTGGACTGGTTCAGCTGAACCAGTAGTTTAAAAAAAAAGCCTCCTATGATCAGCTGAGAGGAGGAAAAATATCCAATCAGCTGAGAGGAGAAAGAAGAGAAAATTGCAGGATTAGCCCTCCCACCTACCCCTGTGGATTCCCTTTTTTATCCTCTCAGCTGATTGGCACTGAAAGCCTCAGCTGGTGTGGGGAAAGATACTGTTCCAGTAGTGGAACAGTTAGATTTCGACTGCTGTTGCAGACCACTAATATCTCATGGCTTGTAACATCTCCATGGATATTTTCCACCCTGGTGCTCGGATTTTAGTGGGCTAAACTTCTCAAAGACTGGCTGGGACAGTATTAGAACAGTATTAGACAGTATTAGTATTAGAAACTCCAGCCTCATGGACATTCCAGTATCCTGAGTTTGTATTTGAAGATTCTTGTATTGCAAATAATTTCTTGTCTGTTATGATGAATCACCTGTAAAGTCATGGAATCAATTTTTTTAAAAAAAAAAACAAGTTTTATTCAATTTTTCACATAAAAACAAAAAAAAATCTCTTTTTAGTGGACAACATATTTCTGGATCATCACTTTTACATACAAATATGACAATAGTTATGTATTCATATATGCATAATTAATTCTATTATTACCTTTTCCATTTCAGACTTTTAGAGAAGAAAAAGAACAAACAAATTAATCCTAATCTCTCACATTAATCTCAATCTAAACATCCTTTCATTTCATTTCAATTATTTCAAATATAATTCTTTAATATTTATTTTAAGAATGAAAATGATAATATATGTTTGCCTAATAAAAAAAGATTACTGATGTCTCTCCTTCCTTTTAATAGTCTGTTATTAATAAACTATTAATAGTTTATTAATTTAAATAGTTCTTTAATCTGTCATAGTTTCTTTTAATCACACATTCTTTTCTTTTATAAGTTCTAGATTAATACAAGTTTTAACACAAGAGAAAAAGAAACAACCATAGGTTTCCCCCCTTTTACTACTTTGAGTGTGATACCTCAGTGGTTAAAATATACCTTTATTCCCTCATCTTAATTCCCAATAAACCTTTATTTTTAAGTAATTACAATAATAATCATTTACATCTTTATTCATTTTGGATTCCGCACATATATTTCCCCCCCGCTTAATTTTATTTCTAATTTCAATAAGAGAAAAGAAAGAAGAAAAAATTGACTATTTATTCCTGGTCACTGATTATTGACCTCATTTTTAAACATCTTTCACATTCATTTCAAATTATTACAATTTCTTCAATAGACGCTTGACTTTTTCTTTAAAAGATAAAATAAAAAATGTATACTCATGGCTTAATAAGAGTTGTCAGGGCGGTCCATTTGACCTCATTTGATACATCTATATTACTCATATTTTCTAAGTTATTTTTAATTGCAATATATTCTTATTGACACCTTGGTCACGGCCTGCAAGAATTCGCCTTTTTTTGATTCAATCAAATCATTATCTCTATAAAAAATATTTTTTTTCAATCATTTTACCTATTTCCTTATTTTTTATTTTCGCTGAACCGGTGTTTCTTATTTGGGCCTCTGGCCTCTCCCTCTTTTGTTCCCATATCTTTGGTTATTCAGTATTAGATCCGCGTCTCTTTCTTGAATATCTTCCTTTTTCCCTTTTCTGCTGCACCTTTTCGCTGCCTTTCTGATATCAGCAGTTATTCCCCTTTTTGATTACCGTTCTTAAGATCTCAACTTTTAGCCCTCCGTTCTTCCCTCGTCTTTGTAGTGTTCTTTTTGTGTTAATTATCTGTTTAAGATGGCTTCTCTTGAGTCTCTCCTCCTTCTCTGAAGTCTTTTTCTTCTGTTCTTCACGTCACCATTTCCATTTCTCTAACACAGAGGCAAGAGTGAGTCGCCTCTTTTCTGTTGTAAATTCTTTCATATTTTTAGTTCCTTTTGTCTAAGAGATATCATTAAAAACGTCTTATATTTTTATAATTGGTTTGAAATGCACAAGAAAACACTTTTACTTTCCTTTCCTTTCTTCTTTCAGGTTTTTCTAAAAGTTTCAATTGTGCCATACACTTAGGGTCTATACCAAAAACACGCTAATGCAATCCCGCAGTCCGTAATTCCTTACTTCTTTCCTTTGTTTCTGGTTCAGCTTTCACTTCCTAGGATTCTTACTTTTCTTTCAGTATTTGCTTTAACATTGTATCAACACATAGTTCAATAAAGAAATCAGGATGATTGTCCTTTTGTTTGAATTTAAGTTTTGTCCACAAGATGGTACTCTGCTGGAATACAAAGTCTTCACCTTTTTCCACTATTTTATATTTAGGATTTTTTGAACCTCAATATTCCAAAGCAATCCAGTCTCCACAATTTGTTAAATTTTTGATTATTATTTTTTGACAAACTAAGTTCAGCTTTATCTTTATGCCTTGTTCTTGCAAAATATTTTTAATGCCAATTAATCTAAGTCTTTTGTTCTGTGCTCTGATATTGAACACAGTTGAGAAAAGTCCAGAAATTATTTCAGCAACGGAAAGAGTTCTCTCCAACTCATACTGCAGTTGTAGAATACCTTTATGCGCAACAGAGTCGAAATTCTAGACGCTAGAAAAACTTGAACTATGCCCTTCTTCGGTCTGATCTAAGTATGGGTATATAAAATCAACTATCATTGCAGATGGCTTTACCTGTCAATGAATATTTCTATGCTTGCAGGCATAAACAAACACAAGAGCACGACAATAGATAGAAATTAGGGTTCAAAACTCAAGGTTAACCGCACCAAACTTGACTGGCAGAAATACCGAACTTCGCAACAGAGTGGTCAGTGTCTAGAATACTCTAGCCTGACTCTGTGTTTCTTCGCCCAAACCGCACAAACTTTAAAACCTTAGGAACTATTGACCTCACCCCTTTCCTAAGAGGTCTGTAGGGGGCATGCATAAGCGCACCAATGTGCCTACCATTCCTGTCCTTTTGTTTCTTTTATTTTTCTTATATGTATCCATTTCATGTATTCATAACTATATACTTATACCTATTATCTTGTAAGCGACTGACAAATCAAAATAAATAAATACAAAATAAAATATCTTTTGGCAATATTGCATAGTTTAGCAAGGCTTCTGCTTATCACAGCTAATTATTTTGCAGAAGTATTAAAAGGTTTCTGTTCCCTTTGGATTTTGTTTGATTTGTTTTAGTGGCTAAACTTCTCAGAGTCTGGTGTGGACACCAGAAGTATTAGAAGCAGAAGTTGGAGTTCTATGATTCAAAGGGCTGAATCAAACTCTTTCCTATTTTTAAAAATGAGCAACAAGAAGTGTTAGTAGAATTCAAAGAACTTTCACAAGATGGAAATGCCAATCTTTGTTGATTCAGAGATAAACTGAATTTCATCTGGAAAGGAGAGAAAGCGACATTCAAGAGCACAGCCCCTGCCTGTTCCAAAACTTGTGCCATGCACAAGATGACCTGAACCATTTATTCTTTTCTGGTGCAAAGTCTCTTTCATGTAGCTTTAGTCTGTTTGTATCAAAAGCAGTTGCCAAAGAAGTAGCCAAAGAGATCTAAAAGACAGGATGGTGATAAAGACAGCGAGAAGCAACTTCTCCTCTGGGGATCCTGAAGGGCTCCATCTGCATGGCAGCTGGAGAAAAGCATGTTAATGAAAAACCACAGCTACACTCCTGGGGCACTGTTCTGTAGTGATTGTGGTCCTTCTTGTCAGGACATGTCTAGAAAGTGATGCTTGAGGAATTCCCTTGTATTGAACTATCTTTGTCATGATTGAATTGATAGAACTATAAGTTTTTCAATAATTGCTGACTAAGATGGAAAAATGATGGCTTTGGAACTGTATCATTCAATAAATAGGGAGAAAATTACAGAGTGAATAAACTTTTTTATTTTTTCCCCAGGATATATTCTATTTTATCTTTCTGTATTGATGTAAGACACAGATATTCTTTATAATTTGAAGTTTCTTCATTTATTAAATAAACAGTCGCCTGTGAAGTCTGAATTTGTGATGGTGGCATTGCCTACAACCTTTTGGATGGTGCAACTTGATTCCTTGTCACACCCACCCAGAAACTAGTTTAAATGGACATGGTGACCCTTCTTATGGTTGCATGCATGTATATTCTGACCCATGGCCTTTTCCAACAAATCAAACGCAATCCAAAGGGAACAGAAACCTTTTAATGCTTCAGCAAAATAATTAGCTGTGATAAGCAGAAGCCTTGCCAAACTGTGTGAGATTGCCAAAAGATAGCAGACAAGAAATAATTTGCAATACAAGAATTTTCAAATGCAAACTCATACAATGTCCACGAGGACATTCCCTTCAATGAATGTTTCAAAATGTCTTTGCCTTCTTCAAAGAAGGTTAGTTTCACAGCTGGCTTTTATCTTCTTGAAGGAGGGGCCCCTACCTTGTGGTTTTACTCCCGAGTTGCCCATGCTGTTGTAGCTGCTCTTTCCTGCGAGCAATCCTGCATGCACATGCACTTAACACAGGCTCCTCAGGGACCTCCTCATCACTGCTGCCAGCCCCCACAATCTCTGAAGGCAGCAGTCCACTCCCTAATGGTCCTGGCCCCTCATCTGAGTCCTTGCTCTCCTCAGCCATCTGTACCTTCTGCTGGATAACCAGAACAATGCATTTGGTGGGGACTCCTTTGGGACTCCCACATTTGACACTGTGTGTGAACCCCCCCTGAAAAAAAACTTTGGAACATGCAGTTGGGAGTAATCATGTCATATTAGACCTTTAACGTGCAATCATTACTGTGTCTAAGTGATAAGAGGGGTGACTGTACAAGTGACACTATCTGTCACCAGAAAAATGATTCAGCTGTTACTGTTTCTGTTCCATGAAGTCGATGCGGTACAGAAGACCAAGTATTTCTTGGCTTGGGAACGGGGTGGATTTGATACACCAAAGCCTTACATGGCAGGAGAACAGATCGTAGTTGTCATTATTTTTGCAACACATACTCAATTTAAACCAAGCGGTTTCAATAACAAAGTTGGAAATGATCTTGGAGGTCTTCTAATCCAAACTTTATAACATTGCAATAGTGACAAATATCTGTAGCCTGGATGTAGGATGAAGCTTATGAGTTAGTTTCTGAAGACCCTTTACAAGATCCTCACCCGACACTTCCACACCTGACCCACCACATACTGAAGAATTTTTTTCACTATCAGTTCCTTACTTTTATGATTAGATGTTCCTTAGTATTTAGATCTGGTCTCAAGATGATAATGTAGCACTTGGGGAAGAAAATACAAACCAGTAGACCAGCACTTGAGGTCAAGATGGAGAAAACCTGCACAGCCACCATGGACTTTCCTTTTGTGCTCAGATAACTGGGTAGGAAGGAGACCCAGACACTGCAGAAGACCAGCATGCTGAAAGTGATCAACTTGGCTTCATTGAAAGCTCCAGGAAGGTTCCTGGCCAGGAAAGCTACTGTGAAACAAATGGCAGCTAGGAAACACATGTAGCCAAGGACAACATAAAACATGGTGACAGAGCCTTCATTGCAATGAAGAATGATCTCTCCAGGCTGGGATTGAAGATCAGAGTCAGGGAATGGGGCAGAAACTCCCAGCCATATGGCACAGATGAAAATTTGACCAGCAGAACCAGAAAGGATGATGGAATTGGCCAAGCTCTTCCCCAACCATCTTCTCACTTTGTTCCCTGGTTTTGTGGCCAGGAATGCCAGCACCACTGTGATTGTTTTGGCCAACACAGAAGACACAGCTACCGAGAAGACAATGCTGAACACTGTTTGTCGCAAAAGACAGGTGGTTTTTCTTGGTTGGCCAATGAATAAAAAGGAGGACAAGGAGCAAAGGAGGAGGGAGACCAGGAGGATGTAGGAGAGGTCCTGATTGTTGGCTTTGACAATGGGAGTTTCTAGATATTTAATGAATATGATTAAAACAAATCCTGTGGTTAGGAACAAGAGCAGGGCAAAAGAGACCAGAATAATGCCTAGATGTTCCTCATAGCACAGGAAGGTTATTGTTTTGTGGATACATTGGACTTTGTTCTCAGTTGGATATTGATCATCTGGGCACTTGGTGCACTTTTCAGTATCTGAAGAAACAGAAAGTAATGTTTCTTTTATGCATCAATCTCTCCTTCCAAATGACTCACCCATCAGTTTAATGCACATTATAAAAAGGAAAGGAGAATGGATCTGGGGCCTGAACTCTATCCTCCAACAATGCCAACTGAAACCATCTCTGAAGAAGATAAACATTGCTAAAATCTGCCTCTCATTCCCAACCCCCAGTATTGGTCCAGAAATATACCTTTGTTGCAATGGTGGGATTCAATTTTTTTTTACTACTGGTTCTGTGAGGTATAGCTACTGAGATCCTCTGGATGGCGCTAGATGCTAGCAGCAAACTGCATCATTTGGAACCAATCCAAATAGGTCTCTTTGGCTATTTGCATGATCTCAATTCTTAGGTGTATTTTGATGAAGGTGGAAAGTCCCGGACTTTCCAGACTTATAGATTATCTCATTTACTAACATCACCACTAATCTTAAGGATTGATTGGGAGGTTTCACCCATGTGGTATCTATTTTCCAATCGAAATGCTGTATCCATGCTATGTTGCCTTGCTTGTAAAAATGGTGTAAAAGAATAAATGCTGCCCAAGCAGTCAGACATCTTGGCACCCTGCACAATGACTGATCTTTGAAATCCATCAGTGGGGGGTGGCTTGGTGAGCATGGCATGGCTTGGTGGGCATGGCAGGGGAAGGATACTGCAAAATCTCCATTCTCTCCCCACTCCAAGGGAAGGATCAGTGGTGGTATGCTGCTGGTTCAGACTGGTTTGGTGAAACTGGTCATTAAAAAAAGCTGACGAGCAGCTGAGAGGAGGAAAAAAAAACATCTATCAGCTGAGAGGAAAAAGAAGAAAAAAGCACAGGACTGGCCCTCCCACCTGCCCCTGTGCTTTTCTCTTCTTTATCCTCTCAGCTGATTGGCACTACAGGTCTCAGCTGTTATGGGGAAAGCTGTGCACCGGAGTTAGAGAAAGTACGCCAATCAAGCCAATTTGAATCCCACCACTGGGAAGGATATTGCAAAATCTCCATTCCCACCCCACTCCAGGGGTAAAATCTCCATTCCCTCTCCATCCCACTAATCTGCTTTCCAGGTCTGTTCTCCTGCGCAGGGCAACAAAAGAAGACCCAGCCCATCAGCTGGGACTTGGGAGGCAGAGAAGAGATGGGATGGGGGGGCAGTCAGAGGTGATATTTGCTGGTTCTCCGAACAACTCAAAATTTCTGCTACCGGTTCTGCAGAACTGGTCAGAACCTGCTGAATACCACCTCTGATGTTGACCCAGGACTATAAGTAATATTTGTGCTATCGTTCTCAATCCATAAGATGGATGGTTAGAGTGATGGAGAGGAGACAGACAGATCCCTGCTAATAGAAAATTTAGTGTCATCCCTTCTCTTACACTGACATTATCTTAAAGGATTTTATCATGGGTGCTTAATTTAGTTTTCTCTTATCCCTTGAATCCAACTGCTTACCTCCATGGTCCTCATGACTATATATTTCTCTTTATAAGGCTGTATCATTTTAATAAACATTGACAGATTATCAAATTAATTGAGTGAGGTATTTTATTTGTTTGTTAAATTTATATGCTGCCCATCACATGTTTGAGGGCACACTGAATGGCTAGTATCTTTTGGCCTGTAATGTGAACTTGATTTGGGTGAGAACAAGCCATTGAAACTGTTCCCCAACTTTCAAAGAGTTTAGATGTTTTTAGCAAAGGTAAACATGGAAAGACAGCTTCAAACTGACTAGTAGAAAGAGATTGTGTCTGGCTGAAATAAATCCATGATGTCCTTCCTTGAATATAAAGAGCAACTATTACCCTCCAAGAATTCTTCCTGACATCTTTTACTGCTGGACATCTTTTACTGCTTCACTTTTGTCAGCTGTTATGGAAATGGGGGGAGGGATAATTTGAGCTTTTGGGGGAGGTTGCTGGAGGTCTAAGTTGTCTGAACTGTACAAGAAGGGACACTTTTCTGCTTTCTGCGCAACTGCAACCACTTATCTTTTCTAGACCAAGGTCAACCGTCTTGGAATACCAGATGTGTGAGACGCCATCTGAAGATTAAACCAACATGGCATTATACACACCTCAGGTTGGATGTCCAGTTTGAACTGTTGGGGGAGGGGACTTGGAATAACTTTCTATATATAATTTCCACACCGTTTTGCCTCAAGTCTTGCTTTCTTTTTGTTGCTACCACTTCATATGAAGTAAAAGTACTTTTCTCTATAAAAAATGGAGTCTAAGGTTTTCTTTCTTGGATTTTGAATAGAGGCACAGCTGACAGCAGCAACAGCAAAATATTCAAGGTTATAGGTGTCCTTAATGTGCACTTTGATCAAGATATCTGTATGACTCCAGTATCATGTCCTCCAGAGTCACCCACCTTCCTGAGTGGAAATGGTCCCCTCTGGACAAGGAACACAGTCATAGCAGCAAACTGGCTCTTGTTCTCGAGTTCGCTTGACAAATCCAGGATAACAATTTTCTACACATATAGATTCAGGTAGAGACTAAGCAGAAAAATAGTGAATGCCAATGAACACACATTAGGACTCACCATTCCATGGGAAATAGAGGTCAACAAGAACATTTATCCACCAGACTATGGGCTTCTTTTAGATAGATATGAAATTTCTAATTATTTTCAAATGGTTGTAGGAGATATGACTACTGGCAAATTCTTTATTTAGTTCGTCCCTTTCCTTTTGACAGATCACATTGCAAGAAAATATGTAGTCCTCAATGGAACTACATCTACATGGAGAGAACCATGCAGTGGGGTACTACAAGACTCTATTTTAGGCTCAGTTCTCTTCAACATCTTCATCAATGATTTGGATGAGGGCAGGGGTGGGATTCAATTTTTTTAACAACTAGTTCTGTGGGCGTGGCTTCGGTGGTGGGCATTGCTTGGTGGTCATGTGACTGGGTGGACATGGCTTGGTGATCATGTTATTGGCTGGGCGTGGCCAACTCAATATCACTCACATCAAGGCATGCATCTCGCCTGGCCTCTCATGACTGTGGGGATGCTGCAACAGTCGTAAGTTTGAAAAATGGCCATAAGTCACTTTTTTCAGAGCCATTGTAACTTTGAATGGTCACTCCACNTAACGGAGAGGCAGTTTCTGTAAGCAACACCAGAATGTTTCCTTCTTGCCTTCCTTACAGGATTAGGCCAGTAATTTTTTCTAACAATTGGTTCTCTGAACTGCTTACAATGTTAACTACCAGTTCTGGCGAATAGGTGCGAACTGGTAGAATCCCACCCCTGGATGAGGGATAAGCTCACTCCGTTATGCAGTGCTAGGGATTCGAACTACTGAACTACCAAACCTTTCTGATTGTCAAGCTCAGCATCTTAACCACTGAGCCATCACGTAAAACCCACCTTCTTCAGCCAGTTTAGCAGGAAAAGATCGTATTAGTCGATAATAATTTCCATCTGAGAAAATTATAAGTTTTACTCTACACATTCAATTATCAGTGAAGTGGGATTTCTAACTGCATCATAAGGCTTTTGAAAACAGAAAAAAGGCTAATATTTCACCCACCTTGTTGAGCCACTTTAGCAGGGAAAGAGTTTCTTGGTTGATGATAAGTCTCTGTCTATCAAAACTTCCCATTTCCTCTTCAATGTAATTTTCCTCAGGGAAAACCACCAAGCTCATAATATTCAGATCGGCGATCAGATCTCCACTTTGGTCCAAGTACATTTTCATCTCAGAAAAATTACAAAATTCATTCTTCTTCAGAAAGGGATGAAGCTAGAATGGAAACAGCCAGAAAGTTTAAAAGCAGAAATCTTTGGTTTCTTATCCCACTTGGTCTCTACATATTTGAATGTTTGAATTGTTCCAATACAGTTGTCTAACTAGCAGATATTCTTGAAATTATAGATTTAAATATTGAGATTTTAGGAAGAGTTCAGGGAAGAACAACAAAGATGATTAGGAGGCTGGAGGCTAAAACATATGAAGAATGGTTGCAGGAACTGGGTATGTCTAGTTTAATGAAAAGGAGTAGGGGAGACTTGATAGCAGTGTTCTGATATCTCAGAGGTTGCCACAAAAAAGAGGGAGTCAAACTATTCTCCAAAGTACCTGAAGGCAGGATAAAAAGCAATAGGTGGAAACTAATCAAGGAGAGAAGCAACTTAGAACAAAGGAGAAATTTCCTGACAGTGAGAACAATTAATCAGTGGAACAGCTTGCCTCTAGAAGTTGTGGATGCTTCAAAATTGGAAGTTTTTAAGACATTGGACAACCATTGTCTCAAATGCTATAGGGGATAAGGTTTTCTGCCTGAGCAGGAGGTTGGACTAGAAGACCTCCAAGGTCCCTTCCAACTCTGTTATTCTGTTATTCTTAGTTGGAAGAACAATTTTACCATTGTCTTCAAACAGATCTGTGAACTTTTTCAATCATGTAGACATAAAATATATATTTAGAAAATAATGAAATGTAGGGAGTATTCTGGAGCAGAAACTGAACCAACAAAGAAACCAAGAGATTATTCTGAAACTCTATAAAAATCTCAGGGGGATTGTCCAAAGAATGGGATTCCTGCAGAGAGGGTTTGGATCACCTTGAAATTTATGAGCTTAAAATTCTACAGTGCTAATAATGAACCCCTACATACAGGGATTTATTTTAAAAATTCACACTTCTTTTTTAAACATCAGTAGTATTTAATATTAAAATATATCTATCATAGTTCCTTCTCTCAGAAAGATTATACCCCAAACCACTATATTGGCAACATCTGTCTGGCCTTTTGTAGCACATGTCAGTTGAGATGGTTTCCCTTCTCCTTTGGATTCATTTTTCAAAGGAATGAAAGGTCATGCCAATATATCATGCCTAATGAATTCTTTGAAGCTCTTTGAAGTTTGGCTCAAGGCTCATGATTTTATTAGGGTGACTTCTGAAATCCTGATATGAAGCTTGATGAATCTGTGTAACCCTTACCTGCCATGGTTGAAGTCTTGAAGCCACCAACTTCTTATTCCTTCTCATCTTGGATCTGGAGGAATATGCAACATTCAAGGCATAGCCCAGAGTCTTAATGACACTATAAGCACGGTGGTCAATACGGTACTTGTTATTGTGTCTTTTCCCTTTAGTCTCCAGTGGCTCTTGCTGTGTGCATCTTCTTCGGACCTTGACAGAAAGGAAGTGCTTTGAAAAAGAACAGTGAAAAGACCGACTTTGAAATTGTGGTTCCACAAAGATAAATGGCTGGAAGCTATCATCATACTCTCTTTCCTGTATATAAAAGTTCCAAATACTATGAACGTATTTGTAAAGTCTATGATTTTTTACTGGCAATACTCCAAAAAGTGTGATGATCCAGATTTTTCCTTCAATGGGTTGTGGCAGACCTTCAAGTGCAAAATGGACATGGCAAATTCCGTCCATCATAGTACTAAAGTCGGTAAAGAAAACAAAGACATTGACTTGTCTCCACTTAGAGATGGGATCCCTGAAGGGTGTTGTAGGCATATTTGCTGAGAATCGTTGTGCTATAACAACACAAATTCCATTCCTGACAAGCATAGGAGTAAATATCTTCATGAAATTCTCCCCTTTCTCTGTGTCTGAAGCAAAGAGGCCAATTAAGGTCCATCTGAAATGGAGGAGGAGTTGGACAATTGCTGGGTACTGGATCCCATTTTTGGGGGCCATCCGATAGAAATAGGGGAATTGTCTTTTATCACTCAGAGCCTCTGAAACAAATGAACAAGTGATCTGAAAAAGGAATGAAGAATGCAGTGTTATATTCAGGGTGAGCTCAAGTCCAAAATATTTGTTTTTAACAGATCCAACTTTGTTCTAATGAACATAATCAATGTGGTCTACGTGTGGCTGCCCTTGAAGAAAGTTCCAGTTGGTGCAAGATGCAGTGGCCAGCATGGTTTTGTGCAGACCCCAGTGTGCACATGTACCACCTCTCCTGCAGAAGCTGCATTGGTTGCTTATTTGCTTCTGGGTGCAATTCAAAGTGCTGGTTGTCACCTTTAAAGCCCTTCATGGCTTGGGAACAGATCAATACAGATCAACTATAATCTGAGGGACCATCACTTGCCAGTCACATCTACCTGACCCATCAGAGTGGGGAGTCAGGGAATGTTGTAGGTCCCATCCCTGAAGAAGATACATCTGGTGGGACCCAGAAGAAGGGTCTTCTCTGAGGTGGCTCCCTCTCTCTGGAGGGAGATTAATTCCCAGAATTAGAATGGCCTCCACTCTAATACTCTTCCGGAAGGTGCTGAAGACCTGGTTCTGCCAGCAGGCTGGGGAATCCAGAGCAGGATAGAGCCCATTAAATGGCTCATGTGATCTGCTGTCATTGAGGTGGAGGGTGGGAGTTGGGGAGTGGTTTTGTTATATTGTACTTTATTTGAATCTTTTTGTTAGTTTTTATTGTTTTAAATGTGCTCTTATGTTATGTAAGCTGCCCTGAGTTGCCATGGGCAAATTTGTGGCAATATAAACCCAATAAATAAATAAATAATAAAATAATAAAATGGCTTATTGATTAGTTATTGGCCATATCAAGATACAAAATCTAAAACAGAGAACATTAACAAGTATAAGAAGATGGCTGCCTCAATCCTTGTTCCTTCACCATCATGGATCCTTATTCCTAGCCATGACACCAACAATGGCCGGGGTGAAAAGCAGCTCTTGAATTCCACACAGAAGAAATGTTTAGATCTATTGCTCATACCTCACCATTCCACTCATTTTACCCACAAAGAAACACATACGCACACACACACACAAACCTGTGGGACTTTGCTGATGCCTACTAAAGTTGACATCTGGATGGAGATGTCTCTTTTGGCTCCATCAAGAAGAGCCAAAAGATGGTCTTTCCTTCCACAGCTATAGTTGGGAACATTGGCTTCTCCAGCAGAGAGTGTGTCCAGCAAGGCATCCGAAGTGGCAAGTGTGCTCAAATAGTTGTCATGGATGCTGTATCCAAGTGTGAGATTGTGCAGGACTTGGGAATTCTTGTTGACCACTTGAATGACGAAAATGTAGGCTTGCATTCCTGCCAGATTAGTATTTCTAGCACTGTACACATATGTTTATGTTATTATCATGAACAACAGAAACATCAAAATAAGCCAATATTGATCAAAAACCAGAGGCAAGGGATATATCCCCTTCAATTTCCCAAAGTGTTGAGAGGATGGAATGGACATAACCTTCAACCAGGGTTAATAGTCACAAATATATCATTATTTGTACTAATGCTAATTTTCATATTTCCAATGACCATGATTCACAGTCATTCAGTCAAGCTATTGCTGTACCATTCATATTCTTCATACTCTACATCAATGACCTCTGTTATCATATAAAGAGCAACTGAGTTCTCTTCACTGATTATGTAAAGCTGTTCAATGCCACAGACAATACTGCTACCCTTCAAAAAGACCTTGACTATGTATCAGAATGGTCAAACGCTCAAACAAATGGCAACTTCAAATCACAACAAATAAATGCTCAATGTCTTGCATATTGAACAAAAAAAAATCAGAAATAAAATACAAAGCTGAATAGTCAAGACCTTGTGATGATCCAAGTTCTGGAAAGGACTTGGAATGCTACCTCGAATGATTTAAGTGTTGGAGCCCACTTGTAACGACATAGCCAAAAAGCATTCAGAGTTACAAATAATCCTACTAGCCTTTTCTTCCGGTAAACATCAACTACTAACTAGATCATACAAAACTTTGCTAACCAATAGTCAAATACAGCTCATCAGTCTGGAACCCACATTACGTATCTAATATTAGCACAGTTGAAAAGTCCAGAAATATTTCACAAGAAGAGTTCTACACTCCTCACTCATTATAGAATACCTTATGCCACCAGAACTTGAAATTCTAGACCTAGAAAACCTTGACTTACACCTCTTCCGGAACTGATCTAAGTATGGAATATAAAATCATATATTACAATGACTTACCTGTCAATGAATACTTCAGCTTCAACCATAACAACACAAGAGCACACAATAGATACAAACTCAGGTTAACCGCCACAAACTGACTGCAGGAAATACGACTTCAGCACAGAATGGTCAATGTCTAAATACTTTACTGACTCTGTGGTTTCTCCCCAAACCCCAAAAACTTTAACCTTAGAACTGTCTACTATTGACCTCACCCCTTTCCTAAGAGTCTGTGGGAGGGTGGGTGCATAAGCGTCACAACGTGCCTACATCCCTGTCCTATTGTTTCTTTTATTTTCTTAATATTATCCAATTTCATGTATTCATAACTATGTATATACTTATACCTATTATCTTGTAAGCAATTGACAAATCAAATAAACAAACAAACAAACAAATAAATAAATAAAAGCAATGAATAAGTGAGCCACCTAAGCAATTCTGAAAATAAGTCATTCTTATTCTATAAGAACAGGCAATCAACACAGCTATAAACTTTTCAATAACTACATGAAATAAAAATCAGTATGAACAGGATGAACTCATATTTTAGGAGATCATCTGAATTCTGTGTTTGTCTTTCTCAGGTTCCTTTAGGTTTCCTTATGCCCCATCCTGACATTTGAGTCTTGTACAAGATAAGGCAAAAGAGGTGAGCCCCATAAATTAAAATAATTCACCAATATACACATATCCTACAATTTACAAATAAGTGGAAGAAAAAGAAAGAAGAATATTAAAAATGCAAAGGCAACTCCATCACACTGAATGACTTACACAGAAGAAATATACCTAGCCCCATTAAATTGTAACAGCTCAAGAGAAGGATTTGTTGCAGTTTCAAACACAGTGATGATATGATCTCCTGCCCCATAATAGTTCCAGGGCTTTCCTCTGTCCTGCTGCTTCAAAATCAGGGGGCATTTGACTGTGAGCCTCCCAAAATTTCTTTGGGTTAGCCCAAACACCAGAAGCACTAGCAGGAGATTCATTCCTCTTTTGGCTGAATCAGTCACTTCTGTTTTTAAACCACAAAAAGGCTTCAAAGAATTCAAAGAACATTCACAAAATGGAAAAACAAATGATTTTTCTGATTCAGACAGAGGTAAACCAAGTTTCACATGGAAAGGAGAGAAAGGTACAATATACAGGTCAGCCTTTGCCTGTCCTGAATGTTGTGCATAACACTTAGGATGACTAGAGGCTGTTGCAAGAGCTCTTCCATGTTGCTTTAGTCTGATTTTTACATGAAAACAAATGACTGGAGAAGTAGCAGAAGTTGTCCCAAAAACAGGGATGGTGATAATTAAATGTTTCCTCTGGGGACCCTCGAGTTCTTCTAGGTCTCCATGTTCAGAGGGAGGGCTGAAGAATAATATGTTAGTGAAAAAACAGAGATTTGACTCTGGGAGCACAGTTTTGCAGTAGTTCTGGCCCTTTCTACTAGGGTTAGGGTACATTAGGAAATGAACATTGGAGGATGATGTCGGGGCTCTGGCAGTTACCTCCATTTAAATGATGAGTCTCGAGCCAAACTTCCAAAACTTGAAAAGGATGTATTGGGAGTTAACCTGCTGGCACTGCCTGGGTGTAGCTGACTCTGAGACACATAAATCATTGTCACCCTTGACCCTGGTTTCCCCCCCCCTGCTGGGTGTATCGTAATTCATATTCTCCAATGGGACACATCCATAGCCAAGAGTCATCAATCATGCTCTCCAGTGAGAATTTTGCGCCGCAAAAACTTCAGACACCTAGTTACTATCTTTGAAAACATTTATAGAATGCAGCTTCGGTTTGCAAGTGGCTGCACTGTTCACCCTCCCTTTCTATTGGCAACTCTAAAAAGACCATAGAAATATTTTATGAGTTGACAGATGAGAGTTCAACCCTCAGGTGAAAGTCTTTGTTGATCAGGTTTATGAAGATCAGGATTCTTTCATTGAAATGGCTGAATGAAAGAGAATAAATGAATTGTTATAACATGCACCTGTCCGTAACTCAATGGAGGCATGATAGGAAACCACAAATAGGGTGCAATATCTGAGAGTTTATGCTCCAGGGACAAATTCTTTGTCTTTATACTTGGCCAATAAATAATTCTATTCTATTCTATTCTATTCTATTCTATTCTATTCTATTCTACTCACTTAAAAATTAATTAATTAATTATAACCCCGTTATTCATTTTATTCTAGTACAGGACCCTCAATTGACTAGTCCGATTGTGTCTAGTATAACACACAGTATCCATTACAACAAATTCACATCAATACCACGAGATTCAGAACCCACATGCCATTCACACACATGACGAATACCACCAAACACAACCCCAGCCACAAAATTTCCCCACCCTTAAAAAGCACAAGCATCCGCACAACAGACACCAGTTGAATACTGGTCCAATACTCATGATGTGGATCCTTAAGTTCATCTGAGTGTAAGTGCCATTATAGCTCTGGATAAAAACTGTTTTAGAAAATAGTGGCTCCGGTTTTAATTTTCACTGTATTCTTTTGCCAGAGAGCAACATTCACAAAGTTGTAAGCAGAGAGGAAGAGTCACTGCTGAGATGTGTGTTGTTGACTTCCTCAACAGCGAAATGTGAAGATGTGTCCAGGGCTGGTAGCGTGAGCCCAATGTATCTGGGACAGTTTATGTTGTCTCTGTAGACTTTTTTTGTCGCACTACAGAGCTGCTCCCATAAATCAAGAAGTTCTGCTATGTAGGACACTCTCAATGCACTGCAGTAGTTAGGATAGAAGTAGAAGCTGAGATTAGGTTATAATGTTCCTTAGCATTCTATTTTATTCTTTCTGTTCTGTTCTGTTCTGTTCTATGCTACTTTACTTCTATTCTATTTCTTTGCATAATATACTTCTTTTCAAAATGTGCTTTGTTGCGACAATAACACTATAGCAACTTCTATTTTTTAACCACTTTTGTACAAAAGCTGTATTTCCTTCTGTGTAACCAAATAAAGTGTAAAGTGAAAAAAGCCATTTAGCGGGTTTTTCCAGCTTTATGCAGAACCGGCTTTTGGACTGCTTCTTTGTTCATGGCAGGCCAGCCTAAGCCTCTTGCTAAACAAACTTCTGATGTCCTGTTTGGATGGTATCTTCTCTTCTCTTCATTCAACGTTAGAACAGAGACCACTCGGCAACGGTCACCCCCCCATCCTTTGTACTGTTGAGTAATTCCCCTTTAGGAGAATGGAGCCATACAGGGAGACGTATTTTGAGAGAATTGTTTGAATAATAACATTACAGTACACCAGATACACTGCACAGTAAATGTAGTTTTTACTTCCAGAAATGTTTATATTGCAAAGTCCAAATAAGACGCAATCCAAAATCAGTCAACAAATTTCAGTCAGTTTTGCAATCCAGGGATAATCCAAATCATCAAAAATGCCAGTGTCAACAAACATTCAGTATCAACTTACATTAAATTGCAGTAAAATCAGTCAATAGAAGAAATGATCATATCCACTTTCAATACTTTCCAAACAGAACTGTACTTATAGGGAATACTTTTCCAACCACAAGAAAATCACTCACACTCTCTGTCTGAGCAACTAAGACAAACCAGGTTTCTGGCTCCATCTTATGGCCATTTGAAAAACCACACCCAATTGCAGTTTTTGCAATCTCTCAAAGATACAGTTTTAAAATGTCTGTCCTGGGTTATATATTCCTAACCCAAAAAGCTGTTAGGTGGCTCATATTCCTAACAGATACCACTATATGATGATGATATCACTGATGATACCAAGCTCTATTGCGGGATGGTCACTAGAGAAGAAACTGGGCCCCATTATTGCTGCACAGAAGTAAAGATTGACACTTGGGATCCAAGTTCAAAACAAGCATGTCTACTGATATTCAATAATGTATTTTATAACATAAAATCATCTCCAACTGTCTGACTAGTGAAATCCAAAAAAGGAAATTCACTCGGGAGCTTTGAATTCCCAAAAGTAATATTTTATTCGATGCATCATTTTGGTACTGAAGAATCAAAAGCAGCTCTGGTTTTTCCACGCAAATGCTTTCTTATTTAAACAACAGCTTCCCCTTCTCCCCACCCCTGGATGATCATACTGACCAATTATAAGATGTCATTTTTTTATGGGAACAGTCCATCTTTTTCTTAAGCACCTACAGTGATGACCTTGATGGTTGCCAGGCTCTCACGATCTCGGCACACATAATAAATAAGTAATTGAGTCTGGATGGGATAGATAGAAGATAGAATACTTTATTGGCCAAGTATGATTGGACACATAAGGAATTTGTCTTGGTGTAAATACTCTCAAAATACATAAAAGAAAAGATACATTCATCAGGACTTGAGAGGGAAACAGCAAGGTAAGTCAATAAACATCAAGCACAATAGAAACCATATTCATTTTATTCATTGTGAAGGAAATAAATATTAAGTTTGTCTTTTATAATAGAATTAGAAATATCAAGTGCATTATTAAGCTGTGTTATCTTTGTTGCTGTATCCTAACCACAAGGTATGTTCACTTAAACAAAACATGTTGGATAGTTGCAGGTTTCTTAGAAAACAGGAACATCTGCCCAGGCAAGGCCACTGGCAATAAAACAGGCACATAAGATAGGGACGTCTGCCCAAGGCGAAGCTACAAGTAAACAAGATAAGATATCTGGTGCCAAGGACAAAATGGTCAAGCCAACCTTTGTGATGACCCATAGTCTCTCAAAATAACCCAAAACATACATTAAAGTCCGGTAATGCCTTCAGTTTAAATTCACTGTTTTATTAGTCACAGTTTAAAGTCACAAAAGTAAATAATGAGGCAAAAGGAAAACTAAAACAAACCACATTGACGAGAGTTCTGAAGCAAGCCAAGATAATTAATCATACATTCCAGGAAAATAACCGAGGAGAGTCCATGGGAAGAACGCCAGCAAAGATAACCCTCTTTCAAACAAAACACTAAACTTTGACTCCAGCAATTCTGACTACTCAGTTACAAACTTATATATGTAGCTCCTAGCTGCAAGCCATGAGGAGGATCATGGTAATCTCCTCCTGAGTAGACCTTGCTTTTCCCTGATCCTCTCCTCCCTGTGTGACCTAGGATGGATAGGGGATGGGTCTAGATCCTCCTCTGATTGCTCAGCCGGCCTCTGCCCTTCTCCAGCCTCCTCCATCACCTCTGGAGCCACACTCCCACTCCCTGTTGGCTGTTCCTCCTCTTCCTCAGAGTCAGTCTCTACCAGAGGCATGACACTGCCTCTCCGTTAATCCTTATTACATTCTTAGCAGGACTAGACTTCCTGTCTCAGGAACGTCTCTGGAGGTGTTTTTTCCTCTCCTTTGCTGGTACTTTGCTTGTGTGGAGTGACCATTCAAAGTTATAATGACACTGAAAAAAATGACTTGTGACCATTTTTCACATTTATGACTGTTGCAGCATCCCCACAGTCATGAGAGGCCAGGCGAGGAGATGCGTACCTCGATGTGAGTGATACTGAGTTAGCCATGCCCAGCCAATAACATGACCACAAAGCCATGTCCACCCAGTCACATGACCACAAAGCCATGCCCACCACCTAAGCCATGCCCACAGTACCAGTTGTTAAAAAATTTGAATCCCACCCCTGGAGTTAACCAGTAATAAAATGGAAAAAAAGGAAATACAGTCACTTTCTGACCATGTAATCTTCTACTGCCAATGTGCAGTATTAAAATGGCATGAAATACAATAATATTCCAAATGCATCTGGGGGGGAAAGAATCCAATAAATAGAGGGGTGCTTTTTAAAATGAGGTATAAAGAGCATTAAATATCCATTTAAGACCAGTCAGAAGACAATCTCTCTTGAGAATTAATTATGACGGAATTGACATGTATAAGACCTGAAAAATTCATATCTTGCTAGATTGTGTGAAAATGTCACTTGAATTCACAAGCAGAATAATAGAATAATAGAGTTGTAAGGGACTTAAAAGGTCTTCTAGTCTAATCCCCTACTCAAGCAGGAAATGCTATACCATTTCAGACAAATGGCCGTCCAATCTCTACTTAAAATTCTCCGATGATGGAGCACCCGCAACTTCTGCCGCCAAGAAATTTCATTGTTAATTGTTTTGACTTCCCCCCAAACTTTTCTTCAGGCAGGATTGGTGATGTAAAAATGATATACCGACCATCCCTCAAAAATAGTCTTGTAGCCATCGTGACTGATTAAAAAAATACAGAGTCAAACCCAGTTAATGTGTCAATGGGAAACCACAAGAAAATTCCTGGATTCTACACTAACAAGGGAAAGGTAACACATTGTTCCCAAAATACTTGCAATCCATGACTGCAATAACCTGGGGTCATACTCAATTTAAAAGAAACTCTACTGTGTCATAGCTCTGGGGTCTGTATTATTACCCAGTCAAAAAAAAAGGAAAAGAAAAGGATGTTGCTGTACATACTACTTCAGCCGGATTTTTAATATCTGCCTTAAATACAGAAGGAAGGCCCATTATTTTATATTGACATTTCAAATTGTTTGAAATAAAATCATATACTTGATTCCTAGTGGGTGATGAAATGTGCCAAGAAAGAAGCATTAGAAGGACCAGAGGCAAAACACTACTAAATTAACATTAAATAATATGGAACTGCTTGCACAGTTGCAAGTGAAATTATCCTGTTTACATACAAGGGATTAAATTATGGTCTGAGCATTTCATCTAATATTCTAAGTATGTCTTTATCAACTTCTCATAAACAAGCTGAGAGGACTGTTATGAAGGAAATCTATTCACTATGATGCTTTATTCTAACTATGCTGCATGTTTTGTAGAGCAGTGATGAAAGGAAAACAGAGATTGTTATTCTCTGAAGGCAGAATAAGAAGCAATGGATGGAAATTAATCTTCCTAACAGAAGATTCAACCTAGAAATAAGAAGAAATTTCCAAGGTACTGAGAATATTCAATCAGTGGAATGGTTCACCTTTAGAAGTTGTGGGTGCTCCATCACTAGAGTTAACAACAGAGTTTCACTGTTTTATTTAGTTTTGAAGGCTCATCAACATTCTAAATATTTTGCTATTAATATCTTTAATTCTTTTATAGATTTCTAGATGATTTTTTAAAAAAAGAGATCTCTCCTTGAGAAATCTAGAAGGCAACATTTGATAAGCACAATTGCCATTCCTGTAATTTACATTTAATTAAACAGAATTGCCATGCACATCAGCCACTAGGAATCAAGTGTATTATTAGATTATCTCATGGATGAATCATTAGGATTGTAATGCCACATGCACACTTCATTGAAGGGAGGTCATGCTGAATTCAGTGACATGGTCTTCTGAGCAGATATGTGTAGCCTTGTGCTAAAAAAATGGTATTGGCCAAAATTCATACTGAGTAGAAGTTTGTACCACCCAAGAAGAGTCAGTGTGGAGTTAAGAGTGTATTTTTGTCTTAAGACTGAAAACTTTGGAACCTGTCTCATTCAACTTTGGTTTGAAATTCAAATAAAATTTCTTAATTCGGAGGTTCAAACTAATGGTGGGATTCAATTTTTTTTACTACCAGTTCTGTGGGTGTGGCTTGGTGGGCATGGCAGGGGAAGAATACTGTAAAATCTCCAGCCAGAGGTGGTATTTGCCGGTTCTCCAAACTACTCAAAATTTCCGCTACCAATTCTCCAGAACTGGTCAGAACCTGCTGAATACTACCTCTGGTCAAACCTTTTCAACTCTTTCTGGAAAGGGCAAAAGGCACTCAAATTTCACACAAAGAGTTAGCAATGTGAAACTTTTATTTTATTTTTACCTTCTCAGGATCCATCTATAACTTACTGTCAGGGCTAACTCACACATTGCCTGGTTGCCCCATCATGAGAATGGGTCAGCAATCATTTTGGAGGACAAGAATGGATGATGTCATTCTGTACTAATCTCTACCCCATTGCAAATGTGACTGATGGAAGTCATTTTCCCACTACAGTTGTGAAGTTCTTTTCCCTCTATGCCACCTAAACACACCTGCCCATTTGAACTGATAAAGCCAGTTCCAGAAGACACCAGAGACAAAAGGGCAGTGAGAAAATGGCTTTTTAAAAAGTTTTATTTTAACATGTGATTTTTGTACATTCAATTTTACTTAGCAGACACTCATATAAACAAAACTATGTATGTCCAATAAGAAGGTAAATTATTGGCAAGTATTTTCTTGGAGACAGGGGCATCCACAAAGGAATGGAAGTGAGTCAGTGACATAATGGTGACATAGTAACCTGCTGTTCAGAATGAATATTTTACAAGCTGTAGCCAAACTGTTTCAGCCAAGAAAAAATATAGTATTCTTAAATTGGCTTAGAATCAAGTTGGCATAAAGAAGTAAAGCAGCTTAAATAGTAAATTGGTTATTCCCCCAGTCTCCTGTTCATCTTTAACTTCTCTAGATAAAAAGTTTGGGGAATATGCTTCTTCTTTTTTTCAGATTTTTTGCTTGTTTTTCCTGCTGAGTTATCAACAAAGTTCATGATAAGTGCATATTAACTGAAATATTTATAGGTTGCAGTGAAATACTTGTAATAAAAAACTGGTATATGTAACATGTTTGGTAGCAACATCCGTTTCCCCCAAGATTTCCAATTTTGATTGGAAAAATCATGCAAAAACATTTGGCAGTTAATTAACAATTAATTTCAGTTTAGACTAATTGTCTGTTTTTCTGAAATTGCTAAAACTGTGCAGCTTATGACATTGTTGTAAACTGTTAGATAAAATAGTGAAAAACTAACACATCTTTCCTTGAATTAGTGGTATTTCAAAGTGTAAGGAATAACACTGGCTGAAAATTAACAGAGCAGCAAATGGTCTTGAAGAATCATTTACATAAGGATTGTTTTACTCACATGTAATAGCTATATATGTGAAGACCATAAGGAAGGCTGAGAACCAAAGAACTGAGGCCTATGAACTACAGTGCTGGAGAAAACTCCTGTGAGTCCCTTGGACTTCAAGGCAATCAAACCAGTCAGTCCTAGAGGAGGTCAACCCTGACTGCTCTTTAGAAAGCCAGATCCTCCAGATGAAACTCAAATACTCTGGCCAGCTAATGAGAAGGAAGGACTCACTGGAGAAGAGCCTAATGCTGGGAACAATTGAGGGCAAAAGGAGAAGGGGACCGCAGAGAATGAGGTGGTTGAATGGAGCCACTGAAGCATAAAGCATGATCTTAAATGGATTCTGGGGGATCATAGAGGATAGGAAGGCCTGGGGAACATTGTCCATGGAGTCACGATGGGTGAGACACAACTTTGTGACTAACAACAGCAACAACTTATGTAAAGACATTCTTAAGAATTTTTCCCTCTGTGTAAATGTTCTTTTATGCAACAATACTGAACAAAATAATTATAATGTTATACGTAGTTTTCCTTTGATTATAAATGTACTTTTATATACACCCACGCTATATGGAGAGGGATTTTGATTTGTTTTCCTTTATGAATATTTTTGTTCATTTTTCTCTATTAAACCTCAGAGCTTGGTTTTTGCTGAGTTTAAATAAAAATGTTTAAATACAGTATATTTAAAAAGTAAGTTTCAGAAATAGTCAAACGAAGAATTGATTTATTTTCATGAATATATCTTTTGAGTCTTTTTTGAATCAGTGTGATTTGGTCCTGGAGATAGGATTAGGTGGTCCTGGAGATAGGATTAGATATAGTGAGATCCAATATAGTGTGTATGTATGTATGAGAGAAAATCAACTATTAAAGCTCATGTCCCACTGTACCAACGGATGCAAAGAGGATGTAAAACGCTAAAAAACATTGGAAAACGCTATGCATCCATTGTGTACTCATTGCATACGTGTTTCAAATGCTCTATCCCTCGAGCATCCGTCCACTGAGATTTCATCCGCGCAAGAAGTTTTGAGCTGCACAAAACTTTGTGAACAGATGAACTTTCCGCCGTGTACGATGTAAATCCACGACATACGAGCAACAAACATTCTATGTCCATTTATCATCCATTAAACATCTGCTGTATCCTCTCTGCATCCTCTGGGCATCCTCAAAACTCACATCTGCTGCAGCTGAAAACGGAAAGAGGGAGGAAACAAAAGGTACACGGAACATCTACACAGCGTTAGTAGCACGGAAATAGAAAGGATGCACAGTGAATGGTTTGCATCCTATATACATCCTCTAGGCTTCCTATTAACATCCGTTTAACATCCCCGCTACACACTACTCACGTCCGTTCTTTTCCTTTCTTTTCCGTTCTGTTTATGCAAATTTTCGCCACTTTTTGGAGCGGATGACAACGGATGGAGCACCCCCAAAATTTTGCTTGTCCGCTGTGTCCTTTTTGCATACGTTTTGCATCTGTCGACCAGTGGGACCTAGCCTTAAGGAAAGAATACTTAAAAATAAATATGTGTCATTTATTCGCTTAATTTTCATGTTTTATCCCCCGTTTGGTAAAGACAAAAGGGAATGTTTGAGAATGTTTAGAAATTTTAAACATTATTCATGACCATTCACTGTGAATGTGTGTCAAGTAGATGGCATTTTTTAAAATTTGATACTTTTATATTCATGTACATATAATTTACTATAACAAAATGATATTTTGACATCATTCTAAAAACAAATCTAATTGCACGATCACTTTGTGCAATCACTTGGGCAAAAGAATTGGAACTTTTTAAATCATTCAGCTTTACAAATACATTTTTTCCCAATCTGTATGCAGAAATTTAAGATAAAATGAATTTCTAAGCAAACTTAAATAAAGATATGTTCCACTGAAATGACCACTTGAGGCTTGAGTGCAGCTTCAGATTAGATAATCTAATATTTTACCACATCACATCTGGGTTAAAAAAAACATACACTAGACTAGTGCACAGGTGTATATAAAATGGTTGTCTATGAAAATGGTTATTGGTAGGGATACAGATCTGGGTATGGGGTGGAAAGAAGATAGTTTGCACTTTTGGATGATCTCCGAGGAGGGCAGGATGGGGGTTATGCATTATTCCTTACCCTACTTGACCTTTTTGCAATTTGCAATACAATCAAGATGGTGTCTTTCTGGATCAGCTCAGAGGTTTGGGGTGGAAAGCAGTATTGTGCTGCTTCAGTTTCTTCCTCCGGTGTTGATTCCAGTTCGTGGAAGTTGCGGAGGAGAGATCCTAACCCTCAGTTTCTATTATGTGGGATGCGATAGGTTAGCTAATCTATCACATTCTACAGTATTTAATATCGACATGAAAGTGCTGGGTGAGCTCACCCGTTGCCATGGGGTGAGTTATCATCAATATGCTAATGATACCCAATTGTGCATCTCTGTCCCTAGCAAATTAAGCAATGCTGCAAATGTCTTATCATAGTGCCTGGAGGCTGTAAGTTTCTGAATGGAGGACAACAGGTTTTATCAGAATCCTGGCAAAAGTGAATGTCTTTTGGTTTGGTGGTAGTCTTTTTTTTAGTTTACTTTATTGTCATTGCACCTCGTACAACAAAATCAAACACCATCTTCAGTGCACATTGACCCATGGAAAAAAAAAACAACAAACACATTTTTTCATAATTCGTCACACATTGAATCAAAAAAAACCCACATTACGCACCAACAGCGCACTATACAGCAGGAATTCAAAGAAACTGAGATGCCCTGGGATAGAAACTTTTTTTTCAGCCTATTTGTCCTTGTTTTTATTATTCTGCTACCATCTTCAGAATGGTAATAGTTAAAAAAAAAAGGGTTCCCAGGATGAGATTAATCTTTGAGAATTTTTGAAACTTTCTTAAAGGCCAGCAAGGAAGCTATGAAAGCTCTCCAAGAGCGGAGAGGGCAACCAGTGATGGCTCTGGGCAATGACATTAACGCCTGCGAGTTGCTTTCCTATCTGCACTGTGAGCAATTGGCACAACCAATACTATAAGGGTGCAGTAAGTTAAAATGCCTCATAGGTGCAGCCGTTAGAAGGTAACCAGAGTTTCTCATTCAGTTGTTGTTTTCGTGAGAAGAGTCTCGGTTAGTATAAGTGCTCTGCTGGGCCCTTTTGACCAGTGTGACTGCAACTGAGCACCCCAGGATCAAGGATGATACACCCCGAACTTAAAAAAACTGGGCCACTTGCCTCCACTTGGGTCTGCCCATTGATTAATGCAAGGGCTTGGAAGGGCTGGATGTCTGATCTGTTCCTTCTATAATCCACTATAAGCTCCTTGGTCTTATTGGTGTTGAGGACCAAGTTACTGTCTCCATACCATGGAGCAACCGTTCAACCTCATCTTGGTAGGCAGACTCATTCCCCCCCTCCAGAGATGAGTCCCACCATTTGTTCTAGGACTAAGTTATCTTTAGTGTTGGATGGGATGGTACTGCTTGGGACAGACCAAGTATGCAATCTGCAGGTTTTCCTGGACTCATGATTCCTATGCAAACAACATATAGAATTTGGAGCTTTGTGTTGTGTATCAATTGCACCCTACCTAGATCAGGAGCCTTGCCCACTGTCAATCATGTCCTAATCACCCCATGTGTATTTGTGTAATGTGTCCTACTTGTGGGTGTCCTTGAAGAGAATCTGGTAGTTTCAGTTCGTGTAAAGCATGACAGACAATTATGCATACCCCCAGAGCTGTATATATTATACCTTTGATTTGCAAGTTTCATTGGTTGCCAGTTTACCTCTGGGTACTAATCAAGGTGCTGGTTTTGACTTTAATAGCCCTTCATGGCTTGGAGATGGGGTATCTGAAGGACTACCTCTTCCCAATTACAACCATCCCATCTGGCAAGGAAGACATGCTATGGGTCCTGTATGCCGTGGAATTTCATTTAGCAGGTCCTGATTGATAGGCTTTATGGAATCTTCTCTCCCTGGAAGTGAGATTAGTTTCATCCCTTTATGACCTGGCTATGTTACAGGTTTTTAATTAGGACATCAAACTGGTAGATAGCTTCTGCATTTTGATCTCAACCATCAATAGTAAAACACAACAATCAAGAAATATTTGTTAGCATTTGTTAGGGAAACCATAAAGGCCTCAGATTAAAATGCTGTGATGTGTCTATACTGTAAAGATCAGAACTGTGCAAACCATAATTCTCCCTATGACACTCTAATGAAATGAAAGCTGGATTTTAAATACTAGGAAAAATATTGATGCCTTTGAATTTTGAAGTTGGAGAACCAAGAAAAGAAACCAATGGACCACTGAACAAATCAAACTTGAATTTATGTTTGAGTCACAAATGGCTCAAATGACTGCGTTTCAATTATATTAAATAAATAAATAAATGCCCTACTTCACATTTTGTGAAGAACTAGCTCTCCGGAAAAGAGGATGAGAATGGTGGGAGGAAAAAAAAGAAGGGGATGACCAGCAGTAAGCTGGATGGACTGAGTTACCAGTGGCAATCGGTGCCCCTTTGAAAGATCTGAAGGATGAGGTTAGGGAGAGATTGTCTTGGAGGAAAATCTATCTTTGTGGTCACTAAGAGTTTACAATGGCTTGCTAGTGTAAAATCATTTACATAGCAAAATGTTTACTTTGGCTTATAGCTATGTTTTTATTGTATAACGTTGTGCCTCTTTGTTTTAATTAGATGCTTTCTGAAATAATTATCTAAACTTCCTAGAAAACTACAGTATCGTTTATTCAGTAATGACTCTTCACAGGTTTTCCCAAATGACTTTTTGTCAAGGACCAAAGCTACAACTTTCTATTAGAAAAAGACATGGCCTTCCATTAAATTATTGAAACAGCATAGAAATGTATGAAACAATGATCTGCCCAAGACTCTTAAGTAGTAGAATGCTATGGTAAACAGACAATATAAAATTTGGGATGATCACTGTGTAATGATATGTAATGACATGTAAGTAGATAAATTGCGAATATGCAGATGTGAAGGATCCATGGGAAATGTCCTGCTGAATACTGTTTTGAATAATTGAAAATCAATTGCCTTCTAATATAGCCCCTCTAAAAAAAAATCATTGCCTTCTAAAATAGCATTTATTAAAATTTAGCATCTTATGTCATAAAGCTAGAAATGTTCATCTATCAACACAGCATTAGGTTTTATGGATAAATTCAGATGCTCAAATAAACTTATTGGTATTATTTTTAAAAAAGCTCTACCTAAATACCTAAGAAGATGTGTTATTTTCTTACAGATTTTTCAGTTACAATCTGGTTGTGTGTAACATCCTCTGATTCAATTATCCCTCCCCCTGCAGTGTCTGGGAAGACTTAATAGTATCCCTTTTTAAAACATATCCTCTACAGTATGCAATTAAAACCAATATTATAAATTACTGCAAAATGTTCAGTCTAATAATATTAATCTTTATAATACACATGAGAATTCTTTGTTAAGATATCCCAAGTGTAATGAAATCTCATTGAACCAACATCTAATTATCTAAGTAGTATTTCATTAGAAGCAGAGGGTATAAACTTGGTCTCCAATTTTACTCATTTTCAAGTTTCTACATTCTCTCTTGGAATGATCTGTAACAATTGATCCTTGCAGTTTCCTCAGCATCTCCAAGTTCAAAACCTTGATGTCTTCTGGGAATAACAGCAACATTTCAAGGCTAGACTATAAAAGGAGTATGGAGGGACTATTGGTTCCCAGCTCAAAAATAAGCAAGGCGCTAATGGGACAGAGGAGATATTTTAATCATAAACAACTGTTCAAATTTCTACATCTGAGAAAAAGACAAGATGAATGTCTGAAGAGGATTAATATTTTTGGCACCATATGAGAGAAGGTTTTAGCCCTCAAATTTGGCAAAGCAAAACAAAATCAAATGATTTTAAGGCTAGGTCACATCGGCCAATGGATGCAAAATGTATCTAAAAAGGACACAGCGGCCGAGAAAATTTTCCGTCCATTGTTATCCGCTCTCAAAAGTACCCCAAATTTGCATAAAGAGAACGGACAACAATGGAAAGGAACGGACGTGGGAGGATGTAGCGAGGATGTAAAGCGGATGCTCAACAGAAGCCTAGTCGATGGAAGCAGATGGAACTGGATGCAAGTGGATGACACGTCCGCAGGGCTTCTGTGGGAGAACAGCGAAGCGGACGTGCAGCAGAAGGAGCGGATGCAGAGCGGATGCCTAGCGGATGCAAAGCGTTCACTGCGCATGTGGGGAGGATGCATT
>BHFT01014835.1:0-41313 GCA_004320025.1 Laticauda laticaudata | reverse complement strand
TGTAGCCAACGTTTTTCAAGCAGAATCTCATCTGCCATCATCAGGCTTCCGCATGGATGTGGGTCTCACAGCTTTTGGTTTCAAATTCGAGGCTGGCCTATTTGATTGGCTGGGAGTTTTGGCTTCTGTGTTCACTGGACTTGGAGTTTGATTGAGTTGGTGTTTCTGGTTTCTTCTTGTCTCTTTTGTGGCTTTGATTGGCTGGCACACTCTGTTCCTGTGTTGGAGGCTTTCAGTGCAGCTGGGCTTCGTGTGAAAGGATGGCTGCTTGTCCCATTAGGAAGCCAGGTTTCACCTGGGTGCCTGGTGGGGGGGTGTTCAATTTGGAGGCATCAGAAGGGAGTCTGTTTGTGCTCCGGTGTTTGCCTGGTTTGTGAATGTGGAGATCTTTTTATTTGAGAGTGCAGGCTTCCAAATGACTGACAGTTCTGCTGGATTCATCTTTCTATTCATGCTTTCAGGTCTTTTTTTCAATCTTCTATGGCTTTCTCTGATGATTCTGTGGCGGGGTTTTCTATAGTGGCTAGGGTTTGTAGCGCATTGAAGATTGATGTTGTGACCTGTGGTTTTCATGTGTTGGACTAGTGAGGGAGGTGGTTTTGTTCCAGCTTTTTTACTTGCATTTTTGTTGTTCATCTAGGCGGGTACTTTATCTTCTATTGGTCTGCCAATGTATGTGGCCGGGCATGAATGTACAGGGAACTTCGTATATGCCTTGGTTTTCCAAGTCAATTTTGTCTTTGGGGTTTTTAAGGGATGGCTGCTATTTTTTTGTCTGTTTTAAAGGCAGTCTTGATGTGATGCCTGTGTACTATCTTACTGATTTTAATCTGTTAGTAACTGCTACAACTTTGAAAGCACTACAATGACGTGGGATAATACCCGAAGGAAGCTGAACAGCATATATATAAAAACAAATTTTAAAAAAGATTTAAAGTCTCTGAAAAAATAGCTGGTAGAAATATATATTTTAATATCTTATACACAAAGATTTTGCTACGTACTATTCTTTATTCTGCAAACAACCAGGTTTAAAAGTATGTCATAACTATTACTGCTTTATACAGGTGGTTGTTGCTTAACAACCACAAATAGGGCTGTCAATTCTATTGCTAAATTGTAGTCAGTAAGTAAGACATTATATGACATGTCACACTTACAACTTTCTTTCATTGCGGTCATTAAGCAAACCTCCCATGTTTATAAAGATCATCACGTGGCTGTGAATTGCAATTTTACTGTTGGTTTCTCCATTAGCTCTGATTATTGGAGACCAGCTGTGAAATACACAAATTGTGATGTTCAGACTGTGGAACACTCAATGGTTATAAATGCCCAAAATCCAAATCTTCAGGATTGCTACAACAGTTCTAAGTGTGAAGAATGCCCATAAAGTTTTTTTTTCAGTTCCATCATAACTTCAAATGGTCACTAAATAAGACATTTGGAAAAACAAAGATTACGTATAATTTAAAACCCAAAATATATTTCAAACCTGTCAGAAATTCATCTATTTTTTAACATTTTGTCTTATTTTAATACTTTAAAACTTTTCAACAGATGGCTTAAACTGTAGTGTAAGGCTGAATAGCATTCCAAAATGGGATATATACTGGAATATATCTTATGTCAGTGAAGATTAAATCAAAGTCCTGCACGTTTACTTAGAAATATTATAAACTACAGTTGTAAGCATGATACTTAAAATAAACCAGCTTCCAAATTTTAAGGAAAAAGGCAGCAGTATAAATATTCGACACTAATAAAATCACATCACTAAGAGGTAAGCTTTAGTATGGGTTCTGTTACTGAACAAATGTTTGTTGATTTAGAGACATGCAGGTTTCATGCAGACTGTTTATCTTGTCATATTGTATAAAGGCAGTCTATTTTAATTTTATTGGCTTCAGTGGTTTAATTTCAGATACTGAGCTCTATAGGTCTACTGAATCACTGAAGCAGGAATCTTTACAGAAGGCAATACACATATATGGTACGTGTGTACATACTTACAAAGATACTTTGATTATAAAATTCTAAAATTATGGATCAGGCAGGAACATCTAGTTCAACTTTCATGCACAGGAAAACCAATTAAAGTGTCCTTGAGAGGTGGTTATCTATCCATTTTTAAAAAACCTCCATGAACAAGAATCTATAACCTCTGTAAGTAGACTGTTCTATAGTTGTTCAGATCTCATTGTCTGAAACTTTTTCAGTTCATTTAGAATAGTTTTGAAATATGACTCCATTACATGAAGATATGGGAATGATAGCTACAAGCTTCCATCTACCTACTTAAACAGATCTTCATCTATGACTGTTCTCTGTAATCCAGGAACTTTATTTGCGGCATTTAGGAACCTGACAAGGTAGTATGACACACATTCTCCATTTTATCTTTTTTGCAGTGAGGGAAATGGTCTAAATGGGCTAGCTCTATTGCAGTCAAATTCAGAATCACAACAAAGGAAATATCCTTAAATGTATTTTTTTTATTAGTTCCCTACTGAATCACAGATAGAACTTTCCTCACCAATGGTGCACACCACAATCCATTTCTGTTGAAAGGATGGCTTTTACAGAGAACAAAATTACTATAAATGCACAACATACCTCTCCTCTGTTGTCTCCATGGAATAATTCAAACCCCAAAATGCTTCGTAAGTCTATTATCTCTTAAGTAACATATCTTAAACAATTCTGTATGTATTATGAAACCCAAGCTTGTAAAACATAACTAAGATAGTGTGACTTGAAAATCTATGTGTACTCTTTGTACTCTTCCAGCTGAGCCTTAATGGTATGCAGTTTCAGCTGACTATAATCTTTTTATAGGGAATTCTTATAAAAATTAACATTAGAAGACAGAGAAAAGCATCCCAACCCAGATCCATCACTCATTATTAAATTAAAAATACATATTTTCTTCTTTACCCAGCTAATGTGTGCAAATACATTATCTTTCTATTATGTCCTGATATTATTTATTATACTGGACAGTCAACAAGGGGTTTAATGCAGCTCTCCAAAGGTTTAGATTTATCTAATGAAGTAAACTATAATTATTTTTCTTTTTTTTCAGTAATATGAGAATTTGCTAAAAACTTTCCATGCACATCCATATTTATCAAGAGCAGCTGCTAATGTATTCTTGCAATTTTCATCTTATGTAGGAATAGAAAATGCACAATCTTATAAAAGGATAAAGCATTTTAATAAGGAACTACCGGTAAATGGCTTATAACTGTTAACAGCTAAATCTTGTACTTGTACTCAACAAACAAATAAACAAAGTTTTGATTTTGACCCCCCACTTCATAAAACCTTAATGCTTTTTTTGTTTTATCTAGTATATCCAGGATTACATTCAATATTATATATAGAATAGTAGATACAGAAGTTGGAGCTACCCAGGAGAGCAGGTGGGAGGCTACTTCTGAAAGTAGAATGTCTTTATTCTCTCTTATAACCTTAAATAAGATGAATATCAACAGAGAATTTGCGGCTCAGTTCTAATGTCCACAATAGAATCTTAGTAAGGGTCTCTCTCTCTCTTGCCCTCGCTCTCGCTCTCCCCCTCTTTCTCTCTCCCTCCCTCCCTCCCTCTCTTTCTCTCTCTCTCTCCATCTCTCCCTCCCCCCTCTCTTTCAAAGGTAATTCAACTGAATCAACTTGTTCAATAAAAGCTTTGAATCAAGTTCTAAGGGGATGCAAATTGCCTTTGAATTCTTTTTCAGAGATTCTAGGGCAATTCTGAAACTTGGTACATTTTTCTAGCTTTGTAAAACATTTATGTAGTTTTTGTACATAAACAAAACTGGTAGGGAAGGCTAGGTTGTTACTGAAAGTTTTATCAGTTCTATGAACCCTGCTTATTTGAATCCTGGGGGAAAACTGCTGTACCATTTATATCTCTTTCTCTTCTATTAGCAGTCTAGTCCTTTGGCTCCAAGACAGATATTGAATATTTGCAAAAAAAATAAAATGTAGATCTTCTTCCCTTGTACATACAAGCAAATGCTAATGTGAGTGGATCTTTTATATATTCAATAAGAGAAATAATTCCCCTAGGATCCTAGTTTATTCTTGTGAATAGACCACTATTATGAACATTTAGGTGGGAGTTTGTCAGCTGCAGTAATATAGGAATAATCACAGTCGTTTACATTCCATTAGACTATTAGTCTAACTAGTTCAAAACATTTTATGCTGGCTGGGTCTAGCTCTTCAGTTTCTGACAAGACTGTACCTCTTCATATCATATTTGAAAACATCTGGATTAAAAATACGAATTCCATATGCCAAGCATGTATCACTGAGTAGTCACCAGCCGCACTGACTTTCACACTGAAAATCTTGTTAAATAGTTTCTTCTTACCACATAGTCTGGTAGCTATTAAATGAAAAATAATCAAAAAATAACTATAATATGGTGTTATAATGTGGTAAAATGAGGCGACCATGAATAGCTCACATTTTGTCGTGTTTGTGCTAATTAATCAGGACTTGATGATATTTCAGGATAAAATGGATGCTCAGAATCCTACAGAGAAGTACAGGAGCAATTTTACCACTAAACTATAATATCTAATCTCACCTGTGTGAGAACAACCAGATTCACACTTGAAGAATTAAATTAGTTGATTTATTGCTCAAATCTATGCATAGGAATCTTCTTAGACTAACAATTTGCACCTGGATGAGATCAGATGAGATATTCAGGGAGGCTCAGATTTCATCCTGTTATGACCTTGTAGGGATTCTAGACAAAGTCCCCATTTGACTCCTCCCCCTGGCTCAGTCAGTTTCTCTCCTATAAATTTCAAGAATAAAGATTACCTGCCGTAAGTCAAGTGTAATGGTCACATAGTGATATTCCATTCCATTTTGAATGCTAGGACTTTGCCACCATGTATTCTTGCCATCAATTGCATTCGATATGGGATGTCTCACTGTTGAACCAAGAAAAAATTAATTAGCACAAAATGAAACTCATTTTCTTCTTTACCCTTTATTCTGTTTTCATATGAGTACAAGAAGAACGTACTGTATAATATCTTAAATAAAATTATTTTTCTAAGTTTCTTATGACACAATGCTGACTTTGCATTGCTTTGTGATGAAATTAAGTTCAATGAGTTCTTTCGAAAATGAATTAAGACAGGATTATATGGTGACATAACTTTCCTTTGTCTATCTGTAATGGGCAGAAGAAATAAACTTGAGGAACAGAAAAAAGAACTGCAACCAACACAATGGTCAAATTAAAAAAAATCTGAATTGGAGTAGAAGAATAATTTGAGAAAGTTCCTCATAAATGACCCTCTTTAATTCACAGAAAGATAAAGGAGGGAGACAGGGAGGGAAGGAAAGAGGAAGCACAAGTTTCTGTTACTATAATCGATACTAAAAGTAGTATTAGTTTGTGTGTCTTCAGTTTCCAAGTACATCACTAAATGTCTTTGGAGATTGTCAGTCATCCAGGTCATGGTTGTCCCAAAAATACTTTTTCAAGAGGCAACTGGACTTTCTGTTTTTTCTATGAAGATGTTTCGCTTCTCATCCAAGAAGCTTCTTCAGCAAGTTTTCAAGCTACCTTGGAGGACTGGCATTATCTCCACAACTTCCCATTTGCTTCTGCTCAGAATAACTCACTGGATTCTGATGTAATGAAATAGGCATTAATTCCAAAGGAACCTGAAACAGATTTATCAGGCACCTTCCAATGGCATCATTAGTACTCAGAAGTGATCCCTAGTGAACTGCATCTAAGGAAACCGTCTACCTTTATGATAGCTAATTTTGCTTAAAAAAACTATTTTTTTAAGATCAATAAGATCTATATCTTAATATTTAATAAGAGAAAACATATATATTAAAGGTTATACAGAGATTCAAAGGAATGTTTAATGTATAAATATACTCATATATATTATGTAGCCAAAGCAGACAATAAAGTCAAAGCACCTCTGCCTCAATCTTTTGATTAAGAGTCAAGACTTGACTCTTCAAAGAAACATGTTAAGGTTCAATGTCTATATTAACAGGGAAAACTGTTGCAATTTACAGCTCAGGAGACAAAAGAGATTGGATAGTATATCCTGGGGATGAGATGACTTGTTCCAGCAAGACTAGCTTTTATATCGTCTGAATATCTTAGTCTGTCTCCCCCTTTGGCCTCTTTCTCAGCTGAACTTGGTAGTCCATAAAAAGCACATGTTTCTCCTGAAAAGCAGAGACAAAAGAATATTTTCATGGATAATGGCACCAGAAAATGCCTGAGATGTTAACCTAGCTTGGTAATGAAACATTTTCAGGAAAAGAAGCAAGTTCGAAGCACACAAAGCACCATCCAACAATTGAAAAGAATTCCATAAACCAAAATTTAGCTTACAGTGAATGGGAGTATGGTTATTGTGCATTAGCTAATTTAGCAAAAGCTTATGATCATGTAAATAGAATTAATTATAGAAAACTTCACAAGCATAGTAAGGTGAGACTGCTGAATGCAACAAGGTGGACATGTGATAGAAGTAAAGCACACACAAATATATATGTAAAAAAAGAATAAACAAGGTGGAAATACAAAATTCATTGCTTCAGGAATGTTTTGAGAACTGTGAACATACCAGTCTATGATTTCCTCAGACCAGAGGTGGTATTCAGCAGGTTCTGACCAGTTCTGGAGAACCGGTAGCAGAAATTTTGAGTAGTTCAGAGAACCTGCAAATGCCACCTCTGACTGGAGATTTCACTGTATCCTTCCCCTGCCATGCCCACCAGGCCATGCCCACAGAACTGGTAGTAAAAAAAAATTGAATCCCACTATTGCCTCAAACTTTTTGGATCATGCTATTCAGGAGGAATCTGGTGATTACTCCACTGGAAAAAGTTTGAGGTATTCTGTAGTTTATCTAATCTTCGAATAGGCCTGTTTCATCAGGAATGTTTTATCTAAAATATCTTGAACTATTTCCCATTGCTAAACCACACCTTTAACAGGGACCTTGTAGGTTATCTAGTCCTACCCCCTGCCCAAGCAGGAGACACTCCACCATTTCTGACCTTGAACTAGTTCAGTAACCCATGCTCCTGGGTTTTCCAGAATTGAGGAATTTGATATATTCTTCATGATGGGAAGAGAAAGATGGAGAAAAACAAAGTTGATTGGCTAGTATTGCTGAGACCATCAAAAAAGAAAAAAAATGAGAAGTTTAAAGCGAAAATGGCAGTATATAATCCAGGTATGGACATGGAAGAAACAAGGATGGTTTCCAGAAAACAGAAAGGTATGAAGAGGTATAATGAATATTGTTGTAAAGAATATTTTCTTTTCTCTTCCCGCTTTCCTTTAATTTATTTTATTCACTACTTTCCTGATTGTTATATATGTATAATTGCTTGGCATATATCTATATTGCTTAAAGAAAATCATTACCATTGAAACCATTAAGCAAAGTTAATGTGTAAATTAATGTTTTCATGTTATGTCAGTATTTCAAAACAAAAGAAATCTTTTCAAAATCATTGATAAATAAAAATGTCTGACTACAGCTGAAAACACAATTAAAACATTTGTTGGGAGAGAATCTGTGAGCTCTAAAACTGCAAATGCTAAAAAAAAATGTACATAGATATCAAATGATTCAGCAGCACAAGGAAATATTAACATGTTACATGTAATAAAATTGGAGAGAGAAGTATTTTTTATTGGATTTGTTATCTCTTTTACAAAAAAACACCCCAACCCTGTTCGCTAAGAAGAAAGAAGAAAAATTACTCTTGGCACTATGTGATCTTTTTACTGCCTCTGAACTTTTTCCCCTCCAGCAATGAGCTTAAATGTATCTTGGGAGGAAAAAAAAATCAGCTATAAATCAAGCCCAGGTCTCCAAGGTGATAGCAATAGAAGTTGTCTAATTAGAAATGTTGCTATCAATCTCCCCGCATCAAATTGATATGAGGTGTAGTCATGAAAAGAAAGAATGAGAGATGAATATACAATTAACTGTAATCCCATTACAGAAGTTTAATCTTAATTAAATTGAAACCACTGATTAATTGCTGAAATATATTTTCGTACTTTTTAAAAAAAGTGAGAGATAATATAAACTATACACTGCCTTCAAGAAAGGCGGGGGTAGGATCTGATAGAGCTAAAAGCTTAACATAAAGACCAGCCTCGATGAATGATGAGGGAGTTAGCTTGCACACAAGCAAGTCATCAAAATGTGGTCTTTAATTTGGCCTCATATATGATTAACCAGGGAGTGTGTGTTCATTTCCTTCCACCATAATTAAGGGGAGATGCACCAGATTCACAAATTCCAAGGGGACCATTTAAAGTCTGCTACTTTACATGGCACTCTTATTAAAGGGCCATCTATGGTAAATAAAACAGTTCACGGTGCCAAATGAACATTTTGCAAACCTTAAAATGAAATGAGTTTGTAATGAAAGACCATGTGTTTGAATGGCTGTCTGCACTGCAGATTAACAGCAGTCAGAACTGCAGATGTGGGGTCTTTATAGAGGCTGCTGCACTGATTCATACTGGATTTTAGCTTAAAGAACCTTCAGAATTACCCCACATTTTTTTTTGAGGAATGATCACAGGTAAGCAACTTATAGTATTTGATCTGGGACTTCCCCAAAAATAAACCATGGTATTTGGATATTATGTATAATATTATAAATTTTCCTACATTTTCTTTTATTCAGAATGCTTAAGAATGATATGAAAAATGTCTTATCTGTCTCCACCTCCTTGTCTGACGGACTCCAAACATGATTCCCCAGCTTATTCTCCATTGGTGTATAAGAAAGGCCATCTGCTGATTCTCCCTGCTGGTTCCTTCCCCCCCACATCCCTGTTGGTACTATTTCTACTTATAGAATATTCTACCCTATGTTTGATTTCTTCAGTTTCAAACTAAGACTGGAAATAATTTGTCCCAATTTCTATTGTCACTGAAGTAACATTGCTTCCCCCCCTTCCACTTTGACTGGCGGCAAAGAAAGACTGTCATAGGGGCAGGAAAAGTGGGGCTTATCTTCTCCAAAAAAATGTGCACTCTAATGTCATCTGGAGGCCAGTAGAACTGAAAACAAAGTTCCGATTTCTGGTTTCGGTTCTATAGGGGAAAGAGTTGGCAGACTTGCTCTCATATAATGATAAGACATCCAACGTGCAGACGATATGCTACAATGGCTGTGTTCTGTTCCTGAATCAGAATCCAGCATAATTCCTAGCAATACCACTTAGACTTATATACAGCTTCATAGTAATTTACAGCCCTCTCTAAGCAGTTTACAAAGTCAGCATATTGCCCCCAACAATCTGGGTCCTCATTTTACTGACCTCAGAAAGATGGAAGACTGAGTCGGTTTTGAGCCAGTAAGAATCAAACTACTGACATTTGGCAGAATTAGCCTGCAATACTGCATTCTAACCACTGCGCCACCATGGCTCTTGATCCAATATAATAATTTCAGCTGAGAAAAAGCATTGATGGTTTCAATGTGCATCCACACGGAGAAGGAGGTTAAGAACATGAAATAGTTATCATACACTTACAGTTAGGATTCCTTCCAAACTGGTCACAGATACGGCATTGAGGGTTTCTTGCTGGCTGGCCAGGGACATGTTCCACCAGTTTACAGTACATTTCTGGACCTCTTTTACCACAGGTAGCATTTGTGGTGATGAGAGCATTAGAAGCCAAGTTCAGCACTGCAGGAAACAAACCTGAAAAAAAGCAATACTAGAGTAAAATATTCATAGAAATGTTGCATATTTTGGTACAGGAATTAATGACATACTTTCTACAGCACTTTTAGAAGTCATATTGATTCAGTATGCATAGAACACACTGCAAAAATATAGTCAAACAAAATGTCACAGATTTTGCCTTTAATATAAGTAACACTGAGAAATCAAAAAGCATAGTTCAATGGTTTTTCGACTTCAGGATCAATGTTAGTGTCCATTTCTGTGATCTCTCTCGATCTCTCTCTCTCCTCTCTCCCTCCTTCCCTCCCCCCCTTCCTCCCCGCTCTCTCATCTCTCTCTCTCCTTTTATCTCTCTATCATTTTTCTCTATCCAACTATCTAACCACCTCAACATGGACTCTGGACAACATACAATTAAAAACCAATACAACATGTAAAATCAGAAACAAGAAACATGAATGTAACAGAAGTAGGAACAACTATAGCCCACACAAATGGCAGACCAATTTAGTTAAGAGCTTGAAGAAAAACAATACATTTTTAAAGATGGTCTAAATGTTTTCAGGGTCAGAGCAGTCCGAATTCCAGGGGAATGCTTATTCAAAAAGAAGATGTTGTGATAAGGAAACATGGATCCCAAGTCTCATCATATGGATGGGAACTGATGGGTGCCTCCTCTGTCAGACCTTACAGGGCAAAATTGTTGGGAGAGAGACAGTTCCTCAGAGGCAGGCTCTAGGCTATGAAGGGCTTTATAGCTGATAACCAACACCCTGAATTATTCTCAGAAGCTGACTACAAACCAGCGGCATTCATATAGAAGAAATATTGCATGAGTATGTACCCAATACTGTGTTACTGCATTTTGAATCAGCTATAGTTTATGGGGAATTTTAAAGGGATGCATCAAATACTTTATTTAATGTATTTATTTATTTAATTTGTCAAGCAAGTATGAGAAAACAAGTATAAGTATGAACATAACATATAAACATATAAGTATAAACAGGTATAAGTATATACAAAATAAATGAGTATCATGAATGAATGGGAACAGTAGAACAGGGAGGGTAGGCATACTGGTGTGCTTATGCATGCCCCCCTACAGACCTCTCAGGAATGGAGTGAGGTCCATGGTAGACAGTTTAAAGATTAAAGTTTTGGGGGTTTGAGGATGTAACAACAGAGCTGAGTAGTGAGTTCCAGGCACTGATCACTCTGTTGCTAAAGTCGTATTTTCTGCAATTGTGTTTGGAGTGGTTTACTTTGAGTTTGTATCTATTGTACTTTAAGAACCATGTTGCCAGACACTTAGCTGAGCCAGTTTTCCTCCATCTAGATTCAAACAGCGTCCAAGCACTGGAACACAACTTCAATTGCATCACTTGGTACAGAAGAGAATAGGATGAGCAGCTAAATATCATAAATTTTCTGATGGTATCTGGTCTCAATGAAACATTAGCACTTTTTTCCGCTTTTCAAGCTTTTGCATTCCCAGTAGGTTCCACCTTTATTCCAACAGTTTTCTGCAGTGATTTTAACATCTGTAGTGTGTTGAATTGATCAATAAGTGAAACTCTGGATTTTCTACTCAAAAACTTTAAGTTGTAAATTTGGATTGATGTTGATGTTACATTATATTTTTAAAAACAAAATAATAAGTTAGGTATACAGAAAATAAATGAGGGATGACGTTGTAGTGGTTATGTTGGACGATGTTTGGGGATATCCTGGTTCAAGCCCACTGTCATCCATAAAAACTCATAGGGCGATATTGGACCAATCACACTCTATCAGCTCAATCCTCCTTACAGAGTTATTGTGGTGTGAGGCACAATTTATACTGTCTTGAGCAACTGGTGGTAAAGTGAGATTAAGCATAAAGTAGAACAGCAGCATCTTTTTCTTGCCATATACATGTCTCCAATCGTTCTCTGGTTTCAGCTACAAACTTTAATAGGCACAAAATTGTCAAGGGTGGACTTGAATGTCTAACAGATTTTCAAATAATTTCCTGTCTTCTCCCTTGCAGAATTAATGCAATGTTATTCAGTCCATTTCTTTTAATCTGCCACCTCAGTTCCCTTGTCTGTCCCTGCAATTAACCTTTGTGTCATTTAATTACTGACCCTGTTGGTCATGGTACAGTTATCCTCTGACACTCTACATTACTGACTCCAATGCTCCCTTTAAAACTAGGTTAAACATATTACCTAAGCAAGGCACCCAATTAGTTACTAGCATGTTCAATTTGTACAGCCAGTCAATCAATAGTTAGAATTTTGTCAACTTTGCAACTTATCATATTTTTTGTGTGTTTTTAAGTCCTATATTTTATTCCTGTTGGGTTTTCCTTTTTAAAAAACACTATTACCACAACAACTCTTCACCACCATGATTTGGATATATTTATGGCTGTCTATAGTTCAGGGAGGGGTGCACAGTAAAAAGTGGGTACTGAAAGTGCAAATGAATTGTCAGTGGCTCCAGCAGCTCCCAGTTGACTTACAACCTTATTATGTCTGAAGCTCTGTGGCATGACTCACACAAAAGGCAGCAATCATTTACACATAAGGTAAAGACCCCCACCCTGCTTCCCTCTAGCTTCATCTAATGAGATCATGATATAAACACATAAAGTATTCAGGTAGAAAAAGGATTTACACCAGAAGATGTTGGAAAACATATCAAAGGAATATAAACAGAAGGTGTGAAACAGTAATAGGGAAAACAAACGCCACTGTAGATTTCCTTTTTCTTTCATTTATTCCTGTTACATATTCACAATAATGTAGCATGAGGATAGAATGACTATTTAGGGACAACTAAATATTTATGCAGATGCAATCTCCTAGTGGTATAAAACAAAATAGAAAGGAAAATCACCACACAAAAATTGAGTAATATTTTTCCTAACAACTGGATATTTTTGTTTTTGCCCAAACTTGGTAATCAAGGCATGATTATCTGAGAAAAAAGTAGTTAGTATTTAATACAGCATAGTATCTGCTAACCTTGCTAGACATTCTAGTCATGCTAGATATTCACTCTTATCTCAATATATGCATATGTGTGTAAGTATAAATACATTGATTAGTCATTTGGGACACTTTTGAAACAAACTAAAAGGGTTGTAATTGATCTGCCATAGCAGGCCATTTAAGCTCACATTACTTGTTTTAATAAACATTATGAGTAACTCTGGTTGAATATAATCCACTTAAAGTCAACCAAAAACATGGCCATAAGTGGAAAAACCAGTGCCACTAAGTTTACATATTAACATGTTTCTGTACCACTGATAAAGGCAATGGTAACATGGTAGAATTAAAGTAAACTACAAAAATATATTGACTTTGGGTTATTTAAGACAACAAACAATCAAACCATTGTCAATCAATAGCTCTAGTTCATCTTGCAAGAATTAATATTATTGCTGAAGTTCAGATTTACCAGTCTGGTTTGCAAGGGGACTGAGCAGTATTAATCTTTCCAGGCATGGCTATAATCCAATATTGTGCTCTTCTCCTGCTGAAATCTTGAATGTAGCATGATTGTATCCAAGTAATATGCCAGGCATGAGGAACTGTGCCCTTGAAAAGGATTTCAGGTTGCTCTTAAAGCATGTCTCACAGCAGAGATGCATCTGATATACAACTGAATATAAGAGACTTTCATGAAATTTAGTGTTGATGGCTTTGATGAAAGAGATTCATTCTTATTGCAGTCCTAATGATGTCGAGAATTGGTGCAATATGGGAAGCAGTGAGAAGATCAACAATCATAAAATAAAACAGTTTGGTTTATGTTTTTTTAAAACATAAACCAAAATAAATCAGGTCCTGAATCAAATGTTCATCAATTGTCAAGATGAATAGTAATCTTTACTTAAAAGTTTCAGTTGGAAATATCTTTTGGAATAACTTCTTATTTTAATTGCTTTTCCGCTAACTGCTGTGAAAAAATTGAAAATTTTAATCATAAATCATTAATCAATAAAAATGTTATGAAGGATTATCTTGATCCTTTTCAGTCGAGGTTCAGAATAGGATGGGGGTTGTGCATCCATCCTTCCCTTCTTGACTTCTTGGCGGCTTTTGATACCATCAACCAAGGTAGCCTTCTGGATTGGCTTGGAGGAATGTGGGTGGTCAACATGGTGTTGTGCTGGTTCACTTCCTTTCTTAGGGGTTAATTATAGTCAGTCAATGATTATGAAGAGGGGAGATCCCATCCTTGAGGTGCTGCAGGGTTCAATGTGTCTCCACTCATATTTAACTTGTATATGATATCATTGAGTGAATCATCCATTGCTATGAGATGATGTATCATTAGTACACTATGAAAGTGTGCTAAATCCTTTATTATATAAACTCAAAGTATGCTGATAGCATTGAGTAAATTTAGAATGGGAAAGTCTTTGGTAACATTATTTTCTCTCCACACTGATTGGCAGAAGAGGCATGCTGCCTATTCCAGGAAATGAAGTATTCATCTTCCTTTTAAAAGGGAGTCGATTATCAAGAATATACTAAAAATTGTAGAATTACACTTAAAATTGAACATCTGATGATCTATTTGTAATAAATTGAGCTAAAATGAAATTAAAATGTTCCCCAAATAGTTAATCATATACACTTTAGAAATTATTGTATCAGTGCACTTATTTTACAAAGACAAATATCCATGTAGTGAAGTGCTCCCATGCTTTGGTTGTGAGCAGTTTATCAAATTCAATGGGAAGAAAACACTGTTCTCCATTGTGCCAATGTGATATCATTAATCGAGAACAATAATTTGACCCTGTAATGCAAGAGTCTTCAAACTTGGCAAATTTAAAACTTGTGGACTTCGACTCCCAGAATTCCTGAGCTAACATGACTGGAGGAGGAATTCTGGGAGTCGAAGTCCACAAGTCTTAAAGCTGTCAAGTTTGAAGACCCCTGCTGTAATGTAACATTATTATCTGCATCAGCACAAGCAACAATTTTTAGACGTAAGAGATGCACTGTCAATATGTCAGGGTTTTTTAAAAAAAGAATCTTGTCTTATTCAACCCCCTGCTAGCATATATGAGCAGAAATGGAAAGAGCAATACAGAAGCAGCAGACAGTGGAAGATGTGTCCTATCTGCTTTGAAGTGAAATCCTGAATTGCTGGTGGTGGTGTAGGTTGCCAAGCCTTTGAGCTGGCATTTTTTAACTTTTGTGTTCAAGGACCCAGGACTATCATATCTGAGCATAAACAATTCAAATTACAGCAAAGAGCTACAGAAAACACCTATTCTTCCATCTGATGGTAGGGCACATTTTTGCTAATCTAGCCTGATAGCATTTGTAAACCCTTTGTAATCCATCTTTTCTGTTCCCTTTACTTTTGTTTTGTTTTGTTTTAACTTGATAAAAAAGGAACTATAGTCATCCTAGCATAGGTTACATTTCTTTCAGTTAACCATTCTTTTGATCTAGTGCAGGGGTGTCAAACTCGATTTTATTGAAGGCTACATCAGGGTTGTGTTTGATCTCAGGGTGCCAGGGGACGTGGTTAGGGTGGGTGTAGCCTCACTTGTGTCAGGAATGGCTCTGGTGGCCCAAGTGCTCTGCCAAAGAAAATGAGCTCCCAAGCTATGTTTTCAGCAGCAATGGCCTCCTGCAACCCTCTGCCAGCAAAACAGAGTTTGACATCCCTGATCTAGTACCAGGCAAATGAGCAGAAAATGATTTCATATTCCTCCAACTCATTATTTATTTATTATTTAGAAAATTTATATTGCCGCCTTCTCATAGGTGGTGATTCAAGGTGGCTTACAAGGATATAAAAACACAAGATTTTACAACTACAGACCTTTATCAGGCTCGGAGAACTGCCAGGCTGATATCTTCCAAACGCCACTCTGTAGCAGACAATACTTGGCAAGAAGTCAGGAACAGATTTTCACCCTCATGAATTGAACTGTCTCCTGCAAACAGCACTCCCCTTTCACTCCCCTTTATTCATCGTCCACCTGTGGCTTTACCCCCAAGTTGACCCTTGTTCCTTAGCTGTTCTCTTCTGGCAGCTCTGAGCATGCGCACACTGGGAACAGGCTCCAGCTGTTCTTCTGCCCCACTGATGTCCAGCTCTGAAGGCAGCTGATAACTGTCAGATGGCCCTGGCCCCATCTCTACCTCTGACACAGAGCACTTGTCAGAGCCTTCCCCAGAATCCAGGACTGGCCCATATTGTCCCCAACCTCCTCACTGTCCGAATCTGGCTATGCTGGCCAATGGTGGGCCACAACAACACTAGCCATTTAATGGGCTCCATCCTGCACTGGGTTCCCCAGGCCTGCTGACAGAACCACATCCTCAGGGCCTTCCAAAAGAGTGTTAGAGTGCAGGCCAGTCTAATTTCTGGGAGGAGGATGTTCCAGAGAGAGGCAGCCATCATGGAGAAGGCCTTTCTTCTGGGTTTCACCAAATATATCTCCTTAGGGGACAGGACCCATTCCTGACCTCCCTGCTATAGTAGGTTGGTAGATGTGACTGGCAAGAGACAGTCCCTGAGATAACCTGGCTCCAAGCCATGAAGTGCTTTAAAGGTGACAACCAGCACCTTGAATTGCACCCGGAAGCAAATCAACAACCTATTCTATCCTTGTTTCTGACAGGATGATTTTGAAAGATATCCAGAAATTCTATTGTCACTGCCCAATAGATTGTATATAAATTCTGCCACAACATACAAATTTTTATGCACAACTTTTCTGATTGGTGTAATATGGCTTATTTTTTATGAATTTACCCAATACATTGTTTTCTGTGAAACTTTTCCAAATGCATACTTTTTCAAATAAAATTCTTAAACACACCTTTAGACAAAGCAGCTGTGCAATGATGTGTGTATGTCACATCAGTCACATCTCTAAAGTCTGAATTATTTCCTGATCCAGATAAAACCACCTCAGAGGTCTTACAGATTTGGATGGATTCCATGAGACACCTGAGGTGCTTTCTATAAATCTTGAAAGCAATTCAGTTAAATATCATGTAACCTACTGATACGTTAACCAAGCTTTTGATGAGATTGCTATTGGTTTTTCTCTTCATGTTATTCCCATGATTTATCAAGAAAATTTGGGAACTGAAGTGACAGAAGCAATGCTAGGCAAGAAGAGGAGAAAGAGGAGGCAAGAAGAGCTAGGCAAGAAGAGGAGCAAGAAGAGGAGAAAGACTGACCATGGATACAAGTTCAGTTTTGAGCCAACATTATGGCAATGAGAAAGGCAAAGTGTCATTACTTCTGCTCATTTAGTGCTACAGTTCCAGTTTCCTTAAAATATTATTATTGGTGTAATTATGACTAAAACACTACCAATGCTACAATTACTGCTGCTTCCTATTGCAATCAGCATTCAACCCTGTCAAAAAAACTATACATATCATCTCAGATTTCAAAATTCATTTTTAAACTTTGTGAGGAAAGCTTAAAATGATACTAAATGTGTATCAGGTGTAGCAAAAACAGTACAGATATGAAAAAAGCTTCTTCAGAAGAGATATAAAGTACAGTCTTTTGCAGGTTAACACAATGCTGGAATATGGCAACACAATGAGTAAGCATATAAAAACAATGGGACGAAACAAACATATTGTTGCAGTCAAGGATAATTTCCTATAGTACCCCATAGAGAATAATTTAATAACCTCAATCCACCATGGAAAACAATATGTTTATACAGCCAGAAAATAAGTTCCATTTGTAGGTATAACCGCCTGGACCCAGCAATAGTATGGGCAGAGTGGAAAATACGAAGTTGTTTGTTCAGAGAAAAATAAAATACAATATTACACCCTTTCAGTTGAATCATTCCTACAGTGTTAACATCTACTGCATCTTTTCTTGCTTAAAAGAGGGCTAACACATTTCTATTCTTAGGTGTGAGTGCTTTTACTCACTGATCACTATACTAAAAATTCTTCATCTTTTAGGCTGTGCATCCCTCCTCTCCTCCAGTCTTTCAGCTATATTTCTCCTCTGATATGTTCATTTTCTCCCCTTCTTGTTATCAGTGTCTCTTTGCGCACATAAACACTCACACAGACATTCATTAAATTTCTACTATTTTCCAGCTAAATGATATCCAAAACCCTACCCTGCCTCTGATATTGAACTTACATAAACTGACATTTTGGCACCACTTTCATTATGACAGAAATAAAGGCTGTGCCAAGAGGGATTTTCATCAAGGATGCCTACTTTGTTTACAGCAGGTATGAAGTAGATCTGATCCACTACATATTGCTGGAAGTCAGTTCCCATCAGTCTCAGTAAGTATTACCAGTATAGTACTCAGAGTTGATAGGAATAGTGTTCCGCGTAGCTGGTTTCACTTATTTTCATAAACAAGCTCAGACATTCTATACAGAGTATTTCTTTTTTTATAGCAGTGGAACAGAGGTACAGCTGTTGAAATGTGCTGCTTAATTCCTTCTTTGCTAACCTGGTTCTTGATCATTCCACTGAAACCAGAACATTTTATAATGCAATAGCTGTTTGTTTGCTTCTCTAACCCCACATGTGTTGAGGATCAGTTGTGTTGAGAACTCAGAAACAGATGGCTGTCAGAAAAGCAGTGACAACATAACATGGATAAGAACTAATAAACATATGCATCTTGGTGAATAGGACAGAAGTCCTGCCTGTAAATGCCAACAGACAGCTGGCTTGAAAACACTTGCACGCTATACTGAACACTACATGTTTATTTTAGTATTGATGAGTATTCGATGGTTATCATTTTATCCAGCACCTTTCTGGATTAAGTTTTTCTTGTCTTTCAAGGACCTTAAATTAAATACTCTGTTCCATTAATTTGTCTTAGAAAGAGAATGCGTGGATTTATATTATATTAATGCTGAAACAAAAAAAAAGGTGACATAGTAATAATAGCAGCAACATCCACATACTGTATTCTAATATAATTCAGATATTTTAAAAAGGAAATATTTTTCTCCTAAGTATATTCTGGAAGATTCTAGGCCTGATTTCAGTTTATTAGTCGGACTGATAAATGATTATTTTAAATTGTATTTAAGGTTCCCAGAAACCTTAAATTATCTATTTTATCTATTATCTTTCCTCATTATTTTGGACACATTATCTTATCTTCACTCTATACATTTTTTTTATTATTGTCCTGGACACGGTCAGCCCAAAGCTTTAAATATCTTCAACAGCATTGTAACCTAAATCCTCTAATCCCACCAATACTGGGTACAATTGAAAATATTATTTCCCCCATTTTATACATATTCAATTCTTTCCCAAATAGATGAAGCCAATAAATCCATAAATAAAGAAACATTAAAAAGATACTCATTTGCTGTCAACAGCAGCAAGTTCAAATCTACTCTAGCACTCTAGCTCTCACCTAGGAGCGGTTTCATTATACAGTATGTTCATTCAAAATAGGATGTTCCCATCTTATTTTGAATGAATGATCTGAAATAAATGAATAGTCTATCTTCTGAAAGTGTGATAGTTACACTGACTGCCTCCCTTCCCCCTAAGTCCTTACCTATGGATTAAGCACTTTGTCTTGTCTTTGACAGGTTCACTATTCAGTATTCAAATCATTGGAAGGCTGATGAGTTGCAGCTTTATTTTTTCTATGCCATAAGGACATCTTCTACAATGAAAAATTTTCTATACCATCAATTATAGATTACTCTAACATAAAATTACATGTTAATAAATTTAGGTATCTAGGGTGAAGAGGAAATCTAAATTTAAATACTAGAGAATATTAGACATCTGAGTTGAGACATCTAAGATATTCGTTCCAGGTATCTTGAATTTGTGTTAACACACAGTGATGATATCTTAAGCCTAAATATCAATTTAATATTGTTTTTCCTTTTGCATTGCATTTTCCAGTCAACTTTTTCTGTTGCTTAACATCTGCAAATCTATTATTATTTTTGTATAATTAAAAAGTTCATCTACTTACTTATCTGTTATAAAAAAAAAAACATTTTGCAAGTATAAGTCTTACATTTCATTGGCTATTTTGAACTACATTTTTGTTTGTTTGTTTATTCCTGCTTGTATTGCAGTTTTTTTGTACATATTTATCTTGGAAATATAGTTGAACTTTTTAAAAAAGTTATCATAGATGAATTAATTGAAATTATCCATAGAGTAGTTTGAGGAGAAGAGAGATTAATTTTTGCCGGAAAACTGTGACAGATAAAATAGGACATCGCTTGAACGTCTCCATGAAAGACTAAGGATAAAAGACGTTAAGACACTTCCTATAGTTTTGCTCTGCTTGACAAAGACCTCCTTTGTTTCTGCTTCATAGTCATTCTAAAAAAAATCTCTCTAGATTATGAAATCTCTACAGATCAAGTTCAATATGTTTTGGGGCTTTATTTTAGTACTGAATGTATCTTGGTTGCTTCTACTTATGGTCAGGAATCTGACTATAAGAAATTTTTTGGACTGATCATGGTATCCTTCTGAACAATAAGTTGCTGAATTGAGATGGAAGGTTATGGCATTTTGGTGAGGTATTTCCAGAATGTATAAAAGGAAATACTGTTTCAGCCCTTATAAATTTATACTGTGAGATTCCATGGAGTTTTATCTTGTTTATTATTCTTTTCAACATCAGTGTAAAGCTTTGGGGAAGGGGGGAGAACATCTAGGGAATTGCTGTTAAATCTCTTTTTCTAGTACTTCCTCTAGATATTTGTTAATGCTGGATTCACTTGGGCTGTACAACGCTTCAGATGGTGATTTGATCAGAATGAGGTTTAGCTCAATCATATCAAGTCTTCAAATCAATTTAAGATGTCAAAACGAATCAGGTACCTTCAAAGCACTTTGGAGAGATTTCAAAGGCAGTTCAAAGATTGGTTGTGCTGTCTGGCTTTATTATAGCTTTAATTTTTATATATAAAAGAAAACAGAGCTAGTATTAAGTGCTGTGGCTGGTTCTCTAATATTTACATGAACGGCTAGCCAATGACTTTTATCACCTCTGCAAACCCTGCATATTTAAATGCTGTTCTGTTGATTATGGATTTATCTGCACTGCTCCAATGCCTTGAAGTCAGAATGGATAGGCAACTACTTCTGGACAATAAAAGCAGACATCATCTATTAATCTCTCACTTAAATTCAAAGTGACCAAATTTGACAATCGGACAATGTAAATGGATTCTCTGTGCCTTTATATGATTAAAATATTGCAGCATTAGAAAGATAAATGTATGAGTCCATTTATTCAATGGATTGAAGACTTGACTGCAATTGACACTTATGAGTGGATAGACATAGGCTTTGTATAAATAAGTATAATGAAATACGGGACCCATTTATACAGAATACAGTAGGCTAAAAATACTTGAGTATATGTATTAGAAATATATAGTATTTGAATATTTGCATTAGAAATGAGTATATAGAATTGTAACTGTTTATTATTGTAATTATATTAATTTTCTCTTTTTTATTTGTTGTATTTCTTTTACCTTTTGTATTAAAGCACTTTTTTGTGTTTTTTTTTCTCCTTTTGACAATGCATATCACCATCACTGTTCCTTTTGTCTTTGGCTCTTTTTTGTGTGTTATTCATTAAAAAGCAATAATAATATTTTTTAAAAAAATGTTCAAAGTGACCTCAGGCCAGGTTTCTCTTTTCTACTTCAAAAGTATACTTTTCCCCATTATAGTGTGAGTGCCCCGTCCATGTGGGCCAGAATTCCTCCATTTGCTGCAAATTAACCTCAACAGTTCATTGGTTAGTTTGCAGAGAAAGAAACTTCATATTCTTTATATCATATTGTATTACACATGAATTAGTGATAGCAACATATATGCTTTGCAGAGTTTAGTTGTTGTGCAAGCAGTTTCAGAAATGTTGCTAGAATTTCTTGCAGACAAGAAAAGGAAGCAGTAAGGGCATAAACAAGTATTTAAACATTTGCATGGTTTTTGAAAGTTTTTATTTTTAAGATTGACCTTGATATTTCTTTGTAGGTTTGTAGGTTTTCTGGCTGATCTGAAGGTTGCTGAGCTGTCCTTTCCTTATCCCTGCTGTTTAAAAAAGGTGCAGAGGAAACATTTCAAAAATAATTGCAATGAAACCCTTGAAGCGATCTGGCTGAAACTTTGCTATTTAATGTCCTCTGCAGGGTCTACTTTCTTACTATTTTTTTTTCCTATTCTTCAAAAAATGAAAGCTGCAGGTGGTTTGAATTTGAACAGCCAGTCCTCACTTAATGAATGCCCTGTTTAGCAACTGTTCAAATTTACTAAGATATTGAAAAAATAGCTTTCCAACCAGTCCTTGTACTTATGACTGTTACAGCAACCTGTGGTCAAGCGATCACCATTTGTGCACTTCATAGTTGACTTCCAACAAGGACAGTCAACAAGAACCCTATTCCAATTTTTATATTTGCCCTGCTGTGGAATGTGTAGTATATAAGGAAGCCATTCTTGTTTAAATTTGACTAGATTTATATCATGAATAAAGCTGTCCCTTTTACTGGCATAAGATGTTTTCCAATTTTCATCTCCCAATTTGACATCATTGGTGAGGTTCCTCTTTTCCAATGTTGTACTGAATTTGTTTCTGAAAACAGTGGGTCTGTGCCCTGGATATGCAGCTGACCATGCAAAGTGCCATTCAGTTATCTGAAAAGTGGACCTTGCACCTGCAGGAATACAGTAGGAAGAAGAAAAAGATTTATCAACTTTTCAGACAATGTGTAAAAATGATCACATTCATAATTAGTAAATATATGATCACAATCTAATAAAAACTGATTATTTTCTAATAGCTCTATGATGACATGAAAATCTCTAACTAGAAGAACAATAAATAATGGTAGCTGCCATGGATATACAGTGTGAGTTCATACAGCATGCCAAGCATGGTCCTCTGACACAGTTTCTTCACAAACTGCAAAAGCCAGATTTTCACATGGTTTAAGCATAAAGCATAGTTCGTAAACCACAGAGATATATTTACATATTACATTAAGCCAAAAGTGAGCTGCTCATATTGTTATTTATTATTCTTTCAATAAAAGTGTTCAGTATATCCACAACAGATGCCAACCTACAACACAAAAGCCATAATAAAATTTACAAACATATGAAATAATAGAACAAACAGCCATTTTAGTTTCAATAGCCATAACTGTCCTCAAAGATTAAAATGGAAAAAGATCCATTTGCAGGGTAGGTGCCAATAAATAAAACCAGAGTAGGTACCCCAAAAACTCTGGGGGAAGATGTTCCATAAAGGAGAACCACCACACAAAAACACTGTCACAATCCCTGGTCCTTCTCAACTCAGATAGGTGGGAACCTTGAACATTCTCACCCTATGTAGAAGGAAAGCAGTCCTAAAGATATCAAAGTTGCCATAATATCGAAATCCAGTTAAATTTTAATTCCACAGTGCTTCTTATGAAACATCCTTTCAAAATGAAGATTTTCTCTGTATAAGAAATGTTTCATAAATGACCCGGAGAAATCAAGAAGAATCTTACTCGATCCAGCCAAAATCTATATATCAGAGGTCAACTATCTTTTTTACAGTGGCCAGCCAAATATTTAATGGCAAACTCAGAAGCACAATACAAAGCAGTCAGCTCTTGCTCCCTAACTGCTAGCATCAACTGCTGTGGATGAAACAGATATTTATTTTATTCACTTATTTTGCCCTAATATTTGTGCTGCCCCCAACTATTATAAGATAAGTATTTCTGCCAAACATAAAAGGCTTATTTGTAGTATAGCACTTTCCACCACAACACAAGAGTATCATCTATGTTTTAAAATCATGGAAGGCTACATAGTAATTTTGTTACCACTCTCAGAATGGGTCTAGTTTATTGTTGTTTTACCAAGTCACTCAGTTTGGAAAAGCTCTCAGCAAGAACACTGAATGTAGCAGACTCTCATTGTTGTTCTTTCCCTGCAGAAATGCTCTCTGGAAAACTTCAGAGAGCCCTGCTGTGGTCAAGAAATACTTTAAGATTATATTTCCTAAAACCAGCTGTCCTGCCTTTCTCATAGCATCTCAGCAACAACCTTTGAAATTCATTGGCCAATGGCTTATTTTTATGGTTAGGAACCTGGCTGAACCAAGACCTAATCTCAGCCTCCTCTCAGAAAATACACTGCCTCTTTTTTTCCTCATTCAGAGAAAGTGGGAGAAACACAGGGATGGGTGAAGAAATAAAGCTACTGTGTTTCCCTGAAAATAAGACCCAGTCTTATACATTTTTGGCTCCAAAAGACACATTAGCGCTTATTTTCAGAAAAATACATCAGGGAGATGGTGAGGGACCAGACCCCACTGCCCTGCCCTGGCCTAGCCTGGCTAGGTACCCCACCCTGGTACACACACAAGAGGCGATGAGTGCATGGGGGCCAAGGGTGTCTGGCAGCAGCTGCAGTGCAGGTGAATCTAAACATTGTGACTGCCACAACATTGATCTGGCCACCAACTCCCCCCCCCCCCAGGCTGATGATCTTAACTGGAGCTTATTTGGGGGTTAGGGCTTTTATTACGAGCATCGTGAGAATAATCAAGCTAGGGCATATTTTCTGGTTGGGTCTTATTTTCGGGGAACCACAGTAACAGAGATTAAATCCTATCTAGCTCTGAAATATAGCATAGGTGGATCCATAGATCATACTTGAACCATTAACTGAATACCATTTGCCTGCAACTGTAGTTTCTAACATCAGAATCCTTTACCAAAGTTGACTGTGTAAAATTCATCTTCAAGGGCCTTTAGAAGATACTGAGAGAGCCAGTTTGGCAAAGTGGTTTAAGGCTGGGGTCCCCAACCACTGGACCCCGGACCAGTACCGGTCCACGGATCATTTTGTACTGGGCCGCAAAGAATGAATAATCGTGATTAAAATATATATAAAAATATGTTTTTGCTTCCAGGTGTCTTATTTTGAAAGACAACCACTTCCTCTCTCGCCTAACTTCCGTGCTAACTTCCACGCCTAACTTTGTGGACCTCATTGCTAAAGCTAAGAAGCCCTTTACTATTGGGGAAGAATTGATTTTGCCGGTCCGCAAAAAAGTATTTCTGCGTGAAACTGGTCCCTGGTACAAAAAAGTTTGGGGACCACTGGTTTAAGGCATCAGGCCACAAACCAAAAGACTAAGTTCTAAGACATGCCTTAAAGACAAAGCCAGCTGGGTGATCCCAGGCTGATAGTTTTACTCAGTCTCATGAAGATGGCAGTGGCAAACCACTTCTAATATTCTTGCCAAGCAGTTACTCAAGAATCAACACTTATTTAAAAGTCACTAAAAAAAGGAGATCCTGGAAAAATTCCAATTTAGGCTATTTTTTAATGGACTTCTTCCTACCTGTAATCAGGAATCATGGAAGGCTGTCTTACACTTACTGGAAGCAAATAATATAAAGGTGGTCCCAGGGGCTTCTCAAATGTTATTTGGGAAAGGAGGGGAAAAAATCCAGAGATTCAACAGATTTTCATTTTTTTTTTCCTTGTCTTTCGCTCTGAAAAATTAACTTTCCTTTTCTCTTCAATTATTTATTAGAGACAGCTGACTACTTTTAAGTGGATTGTAAAGAATTTCTAACATGAAAATGTTTCATCTCCCTTTTGTTCTTAGCATAGGCCAATCATATATGTAAATGAATATACCGCATTTAATGCATGCAGACAATAAAAAGCAAATCAGAAATAGCACGGTCTAAAAAGAATTTATTTATGATGTAAAACAAGCTTTCTTTCAGGTAAGAAATGAAAGGGAGAAAAGTCTTCCTACAATATAGAACAATTTATGTAAATCAGGATGGTTTGATTATACTTGTTAGACAGCCTAATAAATCATTCAGGAAAATAAAATGCTAAGAGTCTCCAGCAGAATTTTTGAATTAGCAACCAGTTCAAGGCATTAATATTGATTCAAGCTAGTTTTGCAGGTAGAATTATAAATGCATATACCCACATCAAACAGGTGCATACTTACACCTTAAGGATATATATGAGTTCAATCAATGCTATAGGCAAAGAAATAGAAGCTCATGTATGCAAATAATTAAGAACATTTATGTAATTTAGGATATTTAAGAGAAAAATACATTATTTCTTTAAATTCAGCTTGTAATTTTTTTTATTAAAAAAATGTGACTTCATACATTTATATATCTGTTGGTGCCTGGCATTTTTCTGTCCAAAAATTGGGAGGGAAATTCTGAAAGGTCATTCATGCCTCTTCTAACCCTCCAGCAATATCAATATGAGGCAGATTCAAACTCCAGATGTTGCTCATTCTGGCAGCAGAATAATATAAACATTACATGAGAATGACTTGTCCTCATGCAATATTTAATGTAAATACATTTAACAATCTGCTTCTTCCTGGGAAAAACAATATTTCTTTTTACATTTTTCAAAGGCAAATATATTAAATCAATGGATAATTTTTTTTACTTAATATTCTTGTAAACCTAATTCTTATTTCTGAAATACGGAAGAATATTTTCAGTACATTGGGAGTATTGATTATTGAATTAGATCTGTCTTGGCCTTGAAGGGTGTTGTTATACAAAAATATATTGCATATTTGAATAGCTTTATGCTAACCATAGTTTTTCAAATTCATATTCTCCAATGTGATAGCTAGTTAACAAGAAAGCTAGGCAATTCAAGGAGGTAATTTTTTCTATCAATCTTCTCAGTACAATGTTAACCAGAACCGGAAATGGAAGGAGGCAGAAAATCTGTTGTTCATTTGTGCACTTTGTTCACAAGTTGTGCATATAGGCAGCATGTTATTATATGGTCGCCAATTCCATACTTAAACTGTATAATCTTTGAAATTTAACAGAATCATCCAAGAATTGGAAAAAGCCATAAGCTATTAAACTGATCTATACAAGAACCTAATTGAAATCTGGTATTTCATATCATGTCCCATGCAGTGATAAAAAGTAGATATTATCATTTATTTGTTGGTTTATTTGATTTATGTAGCAATTTATATCAACATAGTGACTCTGAGGAATTAATAATACATAAAAGCATTCCAGCATGCTAGATAATAAACAATAATTTAAAGAGAACAAGAGTCCACTGTTATGATCTGCTGAACTTGATTTCAGATGAGGAAGAAGCAGAATTAGGGCATCTAGGGATGATATTCTTGGCAGGGGTGATTCCAGCAGTGGTAACGTCAATGACTGCACTCTGATTGAGTCTGCAGATCTAGCAATCCCCAACGGCTCCTTGCCTATACCCATTGAAAGCCTCTCAAACCCTGAAGTTCAACCAATTGGTCTGAAGCAGAGGCACTTAATAAATATTTAACAACTAAAGAGCAGAATTTAGCTCAGAAAGACTTGTCCCAAAAAACCCAACAACAACAGAAGAGCCAAAGCCAGGGATTAAACTGCCTCAGCTGCCTACTGGATAGATGCTCAGCATTTATTGGCCTTCCTTCCTGGGAGCAGATGCTGAGAACAACTTTTCAAGCATTAGCACTGTTGTGTTTACCTTACTGTGCCATGTTTGGAATTCTGGATTCCAGCTCACCGTTAAGCTATCATTTGTTCATGGGGATTCCTAGTCTTAATCTGTACTACATCTGTTGGTTGTGTTTAAAGTTGCCATTCTAAGATACTGATGAAAAGGACTTTCACCTACTAAAAGGTTTTGGTTATCATTGAGCTTTGCCTGTTCTTGGTATCAGCAACAAATCACATAAGTAGATAGCATGATCCTCTAAATAACTGCCCAGTCCAGGCATCTGGGATACTTCTTCATAATCTTCAGCAATCTGGCCAATCTATAGCCTAAATATAGTTACAAACACACACACACACACACACACACACAGAGAGAGAGAAAGAGAGAGAGAGAGAGAGAGAGACAGAGACAGAGACAGAGACAGAGAGACGGAGAGAGAGAGAGAGAGAGAGAGAGAGAGAGAGAGAGAGAGACAGAGACAGAGAGAGAGACAGAGAGAGCGAGAGCACCTTATACCAACTTTGTTCTCCCATAGATAGTTGAGGAAACCCTAACCCTAACCCTTGTCAGCTACAATATAGCAGGTGTACTTTTGTCCAGCCTCTTCTAGTATCTTCCAGAAAAAAATGTTCCAAGTCAGGGTACTCCAAGTCCAATCCACCAGTTGCTTGTAAAATATAGGTGTAAAATATAGGTATAAAATCCCAGAATCACTGCAGCCTAAAACAAACAGGATATGCTCCTCTGAGATTCATAGCCATGGCACAGAATGGATGAGATCACCATGACGGCCATTGAAAAACATGATTACCATAGGTTATTGTTCATATGTCTTGCCAGACTGCCAAGCTGTTCTCACTACTGTTTTTTAGTATTGCTTGGGTGCATAACCCTTCCAATATACCAAGGGTGAGTATTCATTTATCATTATTTCTACCATTGCTCAGCCAGAATATCAGTCCAAGTCAACAATTTACCACTGTGTCACCAATTTACCACTGTGCTGCCAAATCTTCAACAGCCAATCCATGGCACTTTTTGCTACTAGAACTTTGTGCCACTGAACACTGATTGGCAATGTTACTGGCAACCACCAACTTCCCAAGCAGCAAATGTACATCCCAGTTTGGTCTTTTTTCCTTGACAGGCCACAGTAGAGCACTGCCTCTTTGCTTTCTCAGAAGGCCACTTCCAAAGTTCTATTCTTTACCAGTTTCCCAAATCAGCATGATTTTCTGTATTGGCTCATAACCCAAAAGCAAGTCAAAAAGTTCTCCAATCCTTTCTTCATCATCCAAACTTGCACCAACATGTCATCACCATACACTCACACTCACTCCTACAAGCCCATTATCTAGCCTTGGCACAAAAAAGAATTCAATGTGACATTTTTTCAGATATTAGAAGACACTATTATATTCCTGTCAGTCTCTCTTACTGCAGCAAAGCATTCCCAGTTCTTTCAATCTGCCTTCATAATATTTCAGTTCTGTTCTGTTAATAAAATAGTTTACTCAAATCCTCTAAATATTGATTGGCTAGAAAAAGCCGGCATAGCGGATTGGTTCACTAGGAACCAATCCATAAGAGCCACCAAAAAGGCAGTTAAATCAAACAACCGTCATTGGCTACAAGCCGGGCAGGCAAGCCGTATATCAAGGCTGCCGCGGCTAGAGCCAAACTGTTCCATTTTACTTCAAACTGTTGAAATAAAGAACTTTACTGTTGGAACCCGGTCTACCTCGCGGTTGTTTCTGGATGAACAACTGGTGACGAGGTGGGATCATTCCTAAAACGTTGAGACTGTGCACGCGGCAAACTGAAATCCAGGCTTTGAAGCGATGGCCTGGAAATAATGCACTGCCCGCCCCCTTCAATCCCAATGAAGAGGATTGGGAATCCTACGTAGACCATTTTCAAATGTACTTAGAAAGTAATGAGATGGAAGAGAATCTCAGAACCAGCGTAGAGAGGGCTTGTCTTCTTAACGCGCATTGCGGGACCAACTGTGTTCAGATGGCCAAAGCATTGGCGAAGCCCAAGAACGTAAAACAAAATGACCTGGCCCCAAACTCCAGCGAATGTTAAAGGCTCACTTACGCACCAATGGTTGTCAAATCTCATCAAACGGCATGAATATCTTACCGAAGAGGACCAAAAAAGAAGGCAAGACCATCACTGATTTTGTGGCAGCCTCCGACCAACTGTGGGGAGCGTGCAAATTCCTGAACTGAGATGAAGCCATGCAAGATCGAGTGGTATTGGGTTTTAAAAGACTCTAATTTACAAAGTAAATTGTTAAATAAACCCAACATAAACCGTGGCTGAAGCAATCGCAGAAGCCACAGCTGCAGAAGCCGTGGAAAAAGTCAGCGGCCACCATGAAACAAGATGAACGCGGAATAATGATGAAACGAGCCTAACCAGAGGGGAAGAAGCAATTTCCCACCACTACACACATGAAGATTTTGACGAGACATCAGAATCCGGAGAGGATGACGATGAGTCCACCGCCTGCACGCCAACAAAAAAAGGTGCCGAAAAAAAGAAACTTGGCGGGAATGCGCCAGGTGCAGAGGAAACCCTCGAGCTGATTGCAGATCTTGATGCCATCTGCCGAGCTTGCAAGAAAAGGGACACATCGAGAAAAGCTGTAGGAATCAAAAAAATAACAGCCCTTAACAGATGCAGCAACCTCTCCACACAGCTGAATCAAAACAAGCCGAGAGAAAGTGGGAGCGCAACAAATGAGACAGTCACCCGAGAAAAGACCCATCAAAACTGTCACTATCGTGAAGCGCTCAGACAGAAAGCGGGAAAAAAGTTAAAGTCATCGTGAAAATTGAAGGCAGCCCCTTGAGATGGAAGTCGATTCAGGGTCATTCCTGTCAATGGTGCCGTGGACAAAATCAGGACAACTGGTCCCAAATATCAAACTAAAAGAGCTCCAGAAACAAAAAATTAACTCTGAAGGACTACCAGGGGAATCGAATCCCTGTGGAAGGTCTAGGACATTTCCAAGTCACTTACAAGCAACATGTCGAAGTCCTGCCTCTGACAATAGTTGACTGAACCGACCAGTCCCCTGGCATCGAATGGTTCGCAGACCATTGGGCATCGGGATGACCGGAGTGGACTGAAGTGGCCACAAACGACTGGGAAGAAAAACCCTGATCCACGAGTTCCAGACATTTTCAATGGCTCCTAGGCAGGTATCGGGGGGACCCCAATTTCCTTTAGCTTAGACCCCCAGGTGGCCCTAGAAGATTAAAGCCAGACGAGTCCCCTTTGCATTAAAAGCAAAAATAAGGAACAATTGGAAATAAATTAATTGACCAAGGGGTTTTGGAACCTGTTGACCATGCTAAATGGGAGACGCCAATAGTAACACCGGTTAAACCTGACGGGTTGGTATGCATCTGCGGAGACTACAAGGCTACCCTGAACCATGCGCTGCAACAAAGCGCTATTAACCCGGTGCCAGTCGTGCAACATTTGCTACACCACTCGGGGGAGGAAAATTTTTTGCCAAATTAAGATCTAGCACAAAGCTTACCAATAGCTTCCGGTAGGACCCCTTAACGGCCGAGGCACAGACAATAGTGGACTCACAAAGGGGCATTCAAGATGTAACAGACTCAATTTGAAGTGAGCGTTGCCCCAGGCGTTTTCAAAGCCTCATGGGAGCCGCCTATTAAACGGAAATAAAAGGGGTTCATACCATATTTTGACGACGTCCTGATTTCGGCTAAAGATACGACCCAACTACAAAAAAAGACTAGAGATGTCTAACAAAAATTTAGAGAATCCGGTCTGAAAGTTAAAAAAGCAAAATGCTGTTTAATTGACGTGATCGTGTCAAATTTCCTGGGCTACTTAAATTGACGGAGAGGGTATACACTCTACTGAAAAAAAAGTCAAAGCCATTAAACGACGCACCACAGCCAAAAAACAAAATGGAATTGCTAGGCATTTTTGGGTCTAATAAAATTTCTATAACGTATTCCTCCCCCAAAAAGCAAACAATAGCAGAACCATTACACCGTTTCTGGATAAGATACTAATTGGACTTGGGGTCACAGAGAACAAAAGGCATTCCAGAAAATAAAAAAAATTTATTAACATCAAACACCGTTCTTATCCAGTTTAGTAACACACTTCCATTGACGGTAACCTGTGACGCCTCACCATTGGAGTCGGTGCCATTCCTGAGCCACCAATTGCCAGATGGGAGAGAGGCACCTGTCGCTTATTACCTCAAAACACTCTGTCTAAAACAGAACGTAACCATAGTCAACTAGACAGTAGATGCCCCTGGGCAATCGTCACCGGAGTGAAACGTTTTCACAAATACCTTTATGGAAGAACATTTTTGATTGTAATGAACCATTAAAACCATTACTACGAATTCTGGCGGGAAACAAGGCCTACACCAAACATTTTATCCCCGCGGATGACTAGATGGTCAAGAATTTTCCTTGCAGCATACTCTTACACATTGACACATCGACCCGGGAAGCAAATCTCCCATGCAGACGCAATAAGCAGAGCACCGTTGCCGACGACAGATGAAGACCCGGAGCCAACAATGACCACCCTGCAAATAGAAACATGCCCCGAACTACCAATATCTGCAAACGATGTCGCCAGAGCCACCGCAAAGGACCCAGTGCTGCTTGCATATTAAACTGGGTAGGTAAAGGCTGGCCGGAAAAACAAAAAACTGAAAACTTTAAACCTTTCTGGATCAGACAAACCGAACTTTCAATTCAAAAAGGTTGTTTATTGTGGGGTGATCGCGGTAGTAATCCTTCCTAAATTATAGACTAGAGTGTTGGGAATGCTTCACGAAGGCCACCCTGGCATTGTAAAAATGAAAAAGCCTAGCTAGAAAGCTATGTCTTGGTGGCCTTGGTATAGATAAAGACATCGAATACTGGGTTGCTACTTTGTACTAAATGTCAGAAAACCAGGCCTTCCCCACCACAAGCACCCATAAGGGGACTGGAGACCCCACGAGGCCCCTGGTCTCGGATCCACATTGATTTCGCGGGTCCTACTAGGGACATACCTTTTTAATTGTCGTAGATGCATACTCAAATTGGCTGGAAGTTGTAGTAATGTCATCTATGACAACCGAGGTGGTCATTAAACAACTTAACAAACCTTCGCAACCCATTGATGCCGGACGTTCTATAGTGTCCAACAACGGGCCACAATAAAAGCCATCCAATTTGAACAATACCTAGCCTCCCTAGGTATACGCCATGCACTAACCGCACTGGCCACCTGGCTGCAAATGGTAGGGCGGAGAGAATGTTCAGGTTTTACTAAAGAGGTTAGAGAAATGACCTTGGGGATGTCCAGGATAAAATCAACCACCTACTCACCCTCCAACATATCACACACAGACTGTAACCAACAAAAAGCCAGCGGAATTATTAATGGGAAGGAAACTAGGTCGCAATTAGACAGGTTGCACCCAATTACACCTTGGAAAGACCCCCAACTCCTCCAGCTGTTTCTGAACATTTTGAAATCGGCGACCTAGTCTATGCAAAAAATTTCACCGGGGACCCCTTATGGCTTCCAGGCACAATCACACAACTCACAGCCCCCCGGTCCTACGACTAACCGTAGGACGATGGCAGGGAATGGAAGCGGCACATAGACCAGCTTCGTTCCCGAACATTGAAAGAAATACAAACTCACAACCACAAATAAAAAAAATGACAAAAACAAAACCAAGGAAGGGGGGGAAATACAAGAAAATAATAAAGAACTTTTAAAATAAACCCAGAACATCTAAACAATCAAAAAGAGCAAAAGGAAACTTACGGTTAGATGAGACTTGCGGAAAAAATCAGACGAAGGGGCGGCCAAGCCAGCTCGACCTGCCCGGAGAAGCCAGGAGGAGCGGCAAAACCAACGCGCTGAGAAACTCAAGCGTAGCAAAATGGACCGACTCACCCTTCCAGGCGGTCATGGAGAAGAGCCGGAGAGACAGCAACCCCATCCAAACCAGTTGAAGTCTCAGCGAAAATGAACCGCGCAAGTCCAGTAGAATCAAAGAAGCTCACCTACTGCGTGACTATGTCACAGCGTAGGACTAACCAGTGGGGAGGGGTGTTCTGATAAAATAGTTTACTCCAAATTCTCTAAATATGATGGCTTAGAAAAAGCCGGCATAGGGATTGGTTCCACTAGGAACCAGTCCAAAATAGCCCGCCAAAAGGCGGTTAAAAATCCAAACAACCGTCATTGGCTACAAAAGCGGCAGGCAAGCCGTATATACAAGGCTGCCGCGGCTAGAGCCAAAACTGTTCCATTTTACTTCAAACTGTTGAAATAAAGACTTTACTGTTGGAACCCGGTCTACCTCGCGTTTTTCCGGACGGAACAAGTTCTAATCCCAAGATCATTTATATTGTTCTTCCCAGTTTGTCTGAAACCTGTTGGGGATGTTGCAATGGCTATAAGTTTGGTGACTAGCCTTAAATCCCTTTGTTGAGAGCACTATTTTAACTTTGAACAGCCATTGAATAAATGGTCATTAAGCAAGGATCTCTGCAATTTACATTAATATGCAGAAAACCACTTCTCAGTGACTTCCCAAGTCAGATCTTGTCCTTTACAGAAAGTTGAGGAACACTATATAACTCAGTGACAATTTTTAGGTATGTCCTTCAGGCTGAAGGAAAATAGATTGTGCACTATAGATGACAAGTCCTTAATCACTACTGGTATATAGTTTTGTATTTGAAATAAATATGCATAGCCTCACAAGAAACCCACAGAATGTTGCTTAGTTACTCCTTTAAATAGCTGAGCATGAAAATACACGCATCCACAGTACCGATAATGCTTAAATGTTGAATCTTGAGTATAGATATAGTATTAATTTAGTAGAAGAACTACTGATAAATGGTTGTGGTGTATTTCTCATTATCATTACTCCTCCTCATTAATTTCATGAGCATAGTTCAATCACGAAAAAGCACTCAAGTAAACTGTAGATATCTCAATCAATGACAAAATGCAGCTTCCGTACCAAATGAAAAGATTATGAAATTATTAATTCACAGCAAGGGCTTGATTCATCCTTAAAGCGAAGTAAAACATGCTAACGCATCAAAAGGCAGGGCATGCATTACCAGTGTGAATGTTTTATGCAGGTAGATGTAAAATCCTAAGTCAAAGGTTAATGCACACAAAAATTCATAGACACATGAATTACCTCACCCAGATATACAGCTGGGAGGAAAGACAACAGAAACTTGAAACTAACCAGAAAATGATTCTTTACATATGTGATATATAGTTTCTTGAAAAAACAGTGCCTGTGGCGACTTGAAGATGAAATCTTGGATCAGGAACAGTGGTGGCCGAGTTGTTGTCAGTTGTTATATATGTTGTTCATGTAAGTTATTCTTTGAAAAACAACCTTTATGTCTTGAGATCTGTAAGCGTGCAGATGCAATATATTATTCAGTGTCTCTGTGGATTAATCCATACTATCTATTATTTTGGTTAACTTCCTCAACTGCTGTCCTTGACTTCTTACCCCCATATTAGAAAATGGGTTATGAAGAAAGAAAATAGAAAAGTATTAATCAAATCTGATTATTACAAGCATTAATTGACTAGTCCATTTTATCAGAACACTGCATTATTGGTGGAAAGGGAGTTAATGCCTCAAACTCTGCAATTTGCACTACTAAACCCATTTGGCATGCAATTTTCCCTAGTATTTTATTACATGCCAGTTTTTCACTCATATGCATTTTTGTGCAATTTCAGGCCAAACGAGTATCTCTAGATAGATATTAAAGGTTTTATTCATTCAGTGAAGTTTGGCAGATCACAACATGCTGCCTAAAAAACAATTTGATTTCTCCAGCTTCAATAGGGCCACCTCCTAGTTAGCGGTGTCAAACTCATGTCATCATGGTGGCATCACATGATGTATCAGGACTTTTTCCCCCTTCTCTAAACTGAATGTGAGCGTGGCCAGTGCGTGACACATCTGGCCCGCAGGCCAGGAGTTTGACAGCTCTCTTCTAGTCCAAGAACCCTCCATCTTATAATCATTTCAACCTTTGAACTTCAGTCCTCTATGGCACAGCACCCATTGTTTTGACCCTTGCATCACTGAATAAAGCCAGTAATAGGATTCCTCTTGTTATATAGGACAGCAACTAAGCTTGAAAACTGATTGATATTTTAAAAATTAAAGGGGGATTACAGATGACAAATTCAGAGAATGACTCAGAAAATATTTTCTTACTGGATCTACAAAAGAGACTTGTTAAAGCCTTGAAGAAGTCTGCGCAATAGGATAAACAAGAATCAAACATAAATCAAGCCCTAAGTCAATATTTGAATTAATTAAAAATTCAGACTGTGGTAAGTAAAGTAATAAATATAAGGTTTGCTTATTTGATCATGGTTAAAATAAGATGTGCTTTTATGAAATTCTAGAAACCTCCCTTATGAATTTTTTGCTGACATGAGGACTGAAAAGTTGATGTCATAAATTTTGCTTATAGATAAATATTATAGATAACTTATAGATAACTATAACTTGTCTCTTACCTATAAAACAGTAGAAACATTTTGTTTGTCACCTTTTAATACCCTTCCTGGCATTTATAACAGAACAAACTTTCTATTCTTCTAATGTTTTCCACTAAATGACAGAGTAAACTTTAGCCAGTCACAGCCACAGTGAGTTAGACAAATGCAAGGGTGGGATTCTGCAGGTTCGCACCTATTCACTAGAACCAGTTGTTAACATTCTAAGCAGTTCGGAGAACCGGTTGTTAGAAGAAATTACTGGCCTAATCCTGTAAGGAAGGCAGGAAGGAAACATTCTGGTGTTGCTAACAGAAACTGTCTCTCCATTTACCCTTATTACATTCTTGGCAAGACTAGACTTTCTATCTCTGGAACTTCTCTGGAGTTTTTTTCCCCTCCTTTGCTGGTACTTTGCTTGTGTGGAATGACCAAAGTTACAATGGCACTGAAAAAAGTGACTTATGACCATTTTTCACACTTACGACTGTTGTAGCATCCCCACAGTCATGAGAGGCCAGGCGAGGAGATGCATGCGTCGATGTGAGTGATGCTGATTTGGCCACACCCAGCCAGTCACATGATCACCAAGCCATGCCCACCAACTAAGCCACACCCACAGAACCGATTGTTAAAAAATTTGAATCCCATCCCTGGACAAATGGATACTATTCATGGAAATGAAACGATACTGCTTATACATATCTAAAACATATTTTACCGTCTCAAAAAAATGATCCTGCTTGATATGTATTGGTCTGTTTCTACTATAATATCTTTCTGATTTATTATCATAAGAAGCCATTTTCAGGTTTCAAATTCCAGTTCTTGGAGAAAAAGGGCTTGGAATAAATAGCACAGTTGTTTTAAAGACATCCATTTTTATTTATGTTCCTCCAGCAATACATTTTATGGATCACAGAGGACTGAGAAAGAAAGAAAAAAAACCTGTGAAGTATTAAAATCAAATGTTCTAAATGCTAAGTTTCAGTCAGAGCTTTGAATTAAGAGGCAAGAGCTGCTCCATCAACTAAATATCAAATTAACCTTAATTTAGAACTACTTCCTAGAAGCAGTACATTGGTTCTGATTAATACCAGATACGAATGAAAAAGGAGCATGAGTGAAATACCCAGGCAGGCAATCAGGATCCACGATTGATCTCAGAAGAAAATCTAATGCTACCTTCCCCCCCCCCAATNCTTCCCCCCCCCCCAATTGTTGCAACTGTGTTCATTGTGATTATTAATTTAGAGCATCCTTCTTGAAACTCTTGTTTAAATGTTTAAGCAAGCAATGATATTTGGCATTGGGCTGAAATTTTTAGTTTGGGACCCCAGAACAGGATTTCCCAAAGTGGTCCCTGAAGGTGTGGGGGATTAAAGTTTACAGTCAGCATAGCCAAAGGCACTGAAGTGTTGACTCTAATTATACAGCAGTTGTTGATCAATATAAGATTATCACAAAAATGCTGAAATTTGCACAGCCTAGAAGCTCTCTTTATTAACCCTGAGAATGCTGGACCTTGGCTCCCATGGCCTCCACTTTTTCCTTGTTAGGGAAAATTGTTGAAATGGGTAGCAAATCAGCTACTTCTTCTTGTGCCATATCCGTCACTGAACATTGGTGATCATGTTGGCAATCCTATTTTTATCTACAGCCTCATGAAAAAGTGCTGCTGAATTTTGTCCAAACCAGTCCCTTAGATTTTGAATCCATAATGTTCCTCTGTTTGGACCTCATTTGCCTTCAATCTTTCCCTGGAGGATTAAATGAAGTATATCAGTGATGGGATTCAATATTTTGTACTACCGGTTCTGTGGGCGTGGCTTGGTGGGCGCAGCAGGGTAAGGATATTGTAAATCTCCAAGCAGAGGTGATATTTGCCAGTTCTCTGAACTACTCAAAATGTCCACTACCAATTCTCCAGAACTGATCAAACTGCTGAATGCCACCTCTGAAGTATGCCATATTTTTCTAGGTGTCACATCACATGTCTGAAATTCCAACTTTTGCTTTTTAATGTTTTTGATGATTTCCCCACGTAACTTATCACCTCCTCATTTCTGATTTTGGCAACCCAGCTTATACGTAACAGCCATCTGTAAATCAAATCAGCTACAGTGCTTCATAATAAAAGGAAGTCTGGATTCCTTTCAGCCAGGATTCAGGCCTGGATACAGGACATATATGGTTTGCTCTGGTGGATAACCCTTTCTGGTCCTTTCAGATCTTCTAGCAGCCTCCATTGTCATCAGTCATGGTATTCTTCTAGATTGCTTTCAAGAATTGGAGGTTACAAAGTTTCCATTCTTCCTTCAATGGTAAGAGGAGAAGAGAGGTTCAGCACAATGGTCAATATCAGAGATTAGTTATCAATCTCTTGCAGTCAATCTCTTGTGGGTTACCACATCTTCCTCCACTTTTTATCCTCTATATTAGAGGTCTCCAAACTTGGCAACTTTAAGACTTGTGGACTTCAACTCCCAGAATTCTCCAGCCAGCATAGTTCCATAGCAGTTTAAATGTCTCTTGCTGTATGTTCTGGAAACAGATAAAACCTTTTAGTAGCCATTTTAGTGGTCATTTTAATTCTGAGTATAGTTTTTGCCACCTTTTTCATGCAATAAATCTTAATTATTGCTAGCCAACAGGTGCATCTGAATAGGCCTGCTGTAAGCTCAGATAAAATTGGTTTCCTTTGCTATTACAATCATACCAGAGGTATGAATTTTATGAGTTACGTATGCAAGTTACAGTGAAGGTCAATTTCTTAAAGATTCCAATTTATTGTAAGAACAAGAATACAATATTAAGAAAATGTGGGAATGCAGAAATGCAGTTTCGTGAAGGTAAGTTATTCTGCAGCTGCATAAAGAAATTAGCTGTATAAAGAATTTAGCAATTTAGGTGAATTAACTGTTCAAGTCACACTAAGTCTTGCCACTTTACGCAATCCGAAGCATTACTTCAGAAAAGCAATTCTGAAATATTTCCATTTTTCTTCCACCTCCACACACTCATCCATTTAAAAATGCATGTCTACATTGCTTTCTTTTGCCACAGTTGTTCTCCTTCTATTTATAGGTCTTTATATTTTGTGATTTTCTCCAGTTCTTTCTCTTCACTTCTGCTGTCTCTAGGTGCAACAACATCCACTGTTGCATTATTTATCAACATTTTTTAAGCCTGTTATGTGGTAGGTACTTGTCTGCTTGAAATTATTATTATGATTCCTCATCCCAAAAAGAGAGATACTCCCAGTAATTTCTCCCAGTGTCTTCATAGAGATGTTAAATGATAAAGGGGATAGTTCAGCCCTGCGATAACTTAGCAGGATCACCCACTAGCTCAGTGGCTGTCAAATTCCCAGTCAGTGGGCCGGATGCATCACCTGCTGGCCACGCCCATGCTCAGTTTAGCAAAGTGGTAAAAAGTCCTGATAGATCATGTGATGCTGTTGTGACGATGTGGGTTTGACCCCCCCTGCGCTATCTTGCTGCTTCTCCATCACTACCTGTTCTTACTAAAGTAGGAGCCAAATTTCTGCAGATGGGTGCTTCCAACTTCCAACTCTTGTTGTCAGTGCAATAAGTGCAACAGGATATTTATTATGTTTATCATTACTGGGAGGTCTAATAAGACCTAAAAGAACCTGCAGAACAGTTAAGGCCATGTCACACTGCCCAACGGATGCAAAAAGGACACAACGGACGAGCAAAATGTTCCATCCATTGTTATCCCGCTGCTCAAAGGGACAAAAATTTGCATAAGCAGAGGCGGATAACACGGAAAGGAACGGATGTGGGGAGACGTAGAGCGGATGTATAGAGGATGCAGAGCGGATGTATAGAGGATGCGTAGAGGATGCATAGAGGATGCGTAGAGGATGCGTAGAGGATGCCAGAGCGGATGCGTAGAGGATGCAGAGCAGATGCAGAGCGGATGCGTAGAGAATGCAGAGCAGATGCAGAGCAGATGCAGAGCAGATGAGCTGCATCCGCTTTCATCCTTTCTCCATCCGTGCTACTAACGCTGCGCGTCCGTTCTGCTTCCTCCCTGCGTCCATTTACCGCTGGAACGGATTTTAGTTGTGGCGGATGCACAGTGGATGCCTAGCGGATATAGCAGATGCGTAATGGATGCAGAACAGATGTCCCCCGTATGCCTAGAGAATGCATGGAATGCATTGGATACATTTTCCGCTCAAAAGTTTTGAGCAGCTCAAAAACTTTCTGAGCAGATGAAACATCAATAACCGGATGCTGGACGGATAGAGAGGAAGCAAAAACAGAGGCAGTGAGTACATCGCGTTAACAACCAACGGATGGCAAGCTTTTTTGTCCGTTTTACATCCTCTTTCCATCCGTTGGTGCAGTGTGACATGGGCTTTACTCTCAAAGTCTTAGCAGAGGTCATCCAAATTAATCTCTTCCCATTTCATGCCTGGATATGGACCCTGATTACAAAGTATCTACATAATACACTTCCTCAAAAGCCTTATGTAATTTAGGCACCACCATAATATTCTCAGCAAATTTACCCATAAACGATAAGATTAGAGATAAAGAGACAGGATTATAATCCCAAACAAGATGGATTGAGAGATGGCTTCTTCAAGAATGGGAACACCATCAGCTATTTCAAAGCGAGTTGAAGGTTATCAGCTATTTCCCAAACTAGTCAGAAAGGTGGACTAAACTATTTTCAGGGGAAATGGGTAGCATAAAAGTTTTATGATAAGTTTAACAATGCAAACCATATCTGTCCTGTATTCAATTTCATGAAGAACAACAATATGCCTAGTGATTTTTTTAGTTATATGCTGTAAAATAGCCTTTTCCAATAGTCCTTAAAATATTGTACCAATTTTTTAAATAATGTTTATGCTGGCTGGTAATTTGGGAAGTGATTTTCACACATTCAAATTGTAACTTTTGTTTATGGAAATAGTTCCAAGTTCTATAGGATGTCCAAAACCTATAATGTGAAGAAGAGTCATAAGCAAAAAGTAGATTCACAACAACTTGTTTAAAAAAGTAGAAAAATATATTGTCAAATATGAAATAGTACCTCAGACACTGTACTGCTATTGAAGAAACAAAAGGGGGGAAACATCTATAACATCAAAAATGTGTTACCAATTAATAATGTGAGAAAATTGATCTGTATTTAAAATATCTAACTTTGCAACTAGGCATTGAATGAATTAGTATCTGACAGTAGGGAGACCCTCTGAACATTTTTTAGAGACCTACTTAAGAATTGTGCAGCTTAAGATATACATGCTTCTAGCTAGCAATGGATTTCAGCATTGGAAGTAAATCTAGTTGAAATAAAATTTATTTATTTTTTATTTTTATCTTAGGAAAGGGGTGAGGTCAATAGGAGAAAGTCTCAGGTTAAAGTTTTTGGGGTTTGGGGAAGAAACCATAGAGTCAGGTAGAGTATTCCAGACATTGACCACTCTGTTG
>BHFT01014834.1:0-25898 GCA_004320025.1 Laticauda laticaudata | reverse complement strand
AACAATTTTCATATGCATATTCATCTTCTATGTATTTCAACTTTATATCTTATTACTTCTTTTTCCAATTTCTCACTAATTCTCTCCCTTTACTTTCTAGAGTTTCTTTTAATGGTTATTTCATTTTTTCCTTTTTGTTTATCCCCAATTGGTATTTCTTTTTACCTAAATTTCTATAGTTTTTTTATTCAATTGTACTTTAACTTTTGTCTGTCCTTGTTTTTACAATTTCATATGTTCTCTCCAACATTCTTTAGAAGCAAAAATTCCCCCTATGATTGCCAATCGAAGTGCACTAATCTTAAATTTTTGTTAATTATCAATATGAATCTCATTAAACATTGAAGTTGGTGCATTCTAAAATTATAGACATTCAAATTTCTAAACTATCTATTTTATATCAGTAGATCTCATCATTCAGACTCTGCTTGGTACTTCCCCTGAAAATGTAACTCCCTTCTTCATTTATTACTTAAGTGTTAAAAAGCATACAATTTGATAGTCATAAAGTTTTATCTTATAAATTATTTAAAAATTAATAAAGCAAAAATAATTATTCAAAATTCATTCTAATAATGGTATAAAAATTTCTGTATAAATCTTTCACTATTCCTTTTCATATTTTTATCAATCTTTTAGAAAACAATTGCAAATGTTTCCCTTCTTCTTTATTATTACATTATAATCCCATTACATAACAATACAGTTTTATCTCATAGATTATTTACTTATTTCATTTCTAAACCTTCATTACAGTATCCTACTAGTCACAAACACTATCTTTTGTACCTTTGCAGAATGCCTCACTTTTAACTAATTTAACCACTGTCTCTGTGGTTTTCTAAGCTTGAGCAATACCTTTAATACCTAGTGACATTTCCCCCTTTTCTTTATTTCCTTGTTTTTTGTCCCCTCATAAAGTTTCTTTCCCTTTCTATTCTTTCCCCTTTTTTTCTCAATCCCTTTTTTCCCAAACCTTCTCTCTCTAATTTTCCTTCCTGAAGTTTTCTTTTCTGCCTTCTCTCCTTGCTGTTATACTTCTTTTTCAGACTATTTTTCTTTTTTGGCTGTTCCTTTGATGCTCAAACTTTTAACTCTCCCCTTTTTCCCTTATTACCTTACACTTTGGCATTATTTGATCATTGAAAATGGCTTCTTTCCTTGTCCTGCCCTTTCTCTTGCTTCTTGAAGCTTTTCCTTTTGCTTTTCGTAGTTCAGGATCTCCATTTCAAAAAAAAATTCAATATGAAGCCAAAGGAACTCCTCCCCCTTTCTGCATCTTCTTTTCTGTTTTTTAAGACCTCATCTTCCCAATTCCTCCAGAGTGATGGTTATTTTTAAACACTTTGTGAAACAACCACTCTGGTTGACTTTAAGTAAAAACAGGAAAAGAAAAGAAAGAACCAATGCCAATTTTTTTTTAAAATCTACCAAAATGGATCTCAGATCTGTTCCTTCTTGTTTTTACTTTCCGTGGGTTACTGATCTTATAATAGATTTCAGTTACAATGTATCCTTGGGAGTTTTTTTTCAAAATTTCACTGTTAATCCTCTTTATTTTTCCAAGGTAGGCACTCCAATTTTTCATTCTTCCAAATCCCACCCTTTTTGCCTCCACTCTTTGCTCCTTTTTTAAGGACTTTAAAATGACGCAGAAAAAAAATCTTTATTCTCCTTTTCACACTTAGATTTCAGCTTAAAGGTTCGCCTATTAGTGTCAAAAATAGATGAATATAAATTCCTTTCCATACCATTTGTAATTGTCGGATAATAATGTAAAAAGGGTTTTGTAACCTCCCTTTTCTCTCTCCTTCACCCACTTAAAGATCTTCTTTCAGACTAATCCCTCTAGGTACTTTAAGATTCCAGGGGACCTTGCTTAAGATGTTCTCTGTTGTTTAGCCTGGTCCTGTTCCTACTTTCCTCCTTGTTCCTTCCTCTGCCACAATTTATCCAGTTCAGGTTCTTTGCTTTGAGGTGGCCATTCTTGACCACACACTGCAACCTAGGGCTCGGGGAAGGCAGTTTTGAACCAGCCAAGAATGTGGAGAGATGTGGCCTTGCCCGTCCACTCGGCTATAAAAATCTCCTCTCTTCACTACCTCTTAGTGGGTGGTTTCAGCCCTGAATCCAATAGGATTTCGAGAACGCTCCAGTGGCAAGCAATGATTTGAAACCTCGTGCATGATTGCGGATTTCTGTCTGCTGCCTGAGAGACCCAAACCGGAAGTTCAGATGAGGCCTAAAATTAAAGCTAGGTCATGCTGGCCGAACGGATGCAAAACGTATGCAAAAAGGACACAGCGGACGAGCAAAGTTTCAGGGGTGGCTCCATTCGTTGTTATCTCTCAAAAGTGGCAAAAAATTTGCATAAAAGAATGGAAAACAACGGAAGGAATGGACGGGGTAGTATGTAGCGAGGATGGGAAAGCAATGTTCGTAGAAAGCCTAGGGATGGAAAGCGGTATGACAGATTGATTATCATCTCGTCAGGTGCTTCTCGGGGGAGAATAGCGAAGCGGCACGTAGCTAGAAGGAGCGGATGTTGAGCGGATGATGTTGGAGCATCACGACACCTGATTAGATGTCAAGCGGATACGTAGTGGATGTGATGGATGCAAGTCGGGTCACTGCACATGCGGGGAGCGATGAATTACATCAAGCTCCGTGGATATAAAAGGATGCAGCTCGCAAGCATGTCAGCATTCAGAGGAAAGACCTGCTGCCAGAGCATCTTGTAGAGAACACCATGGGAGAAGAAAGAGGAAGCCTAAATGCCTATCTCCTGCCAGCTCCTGGCAAGAAGGACAGAACCACATCCACCCCTGGCACTGGACTCTGAGCTGCTGCTACTTCTGCTGCTGCTACTGCTGCTGCTGGTGGTGGGTGTGCTGCTGGTGCTGCTGCTGGTGCTTCCTCCTGCTGGTGCTGCTGGTAGCTCTTCTCCTGCTGGTGCTTGCTGCCTGCTTGGTGTGCTTCTCCTGCTGGTGCTGCTGCTGTTTGTACTGCTGGTGTTGCTGCTTCTCCTGCTGCTGTGGGGGACCCAGCCCCAAGGCCCTCAAGCCCTGCTGCTGAAGACGCCTGAAGACCCTGCCAGAGGGAGGAAGAAGGCGACAAGGAGAAGGGAGAGAGGAACAGTACTCCATTTAACGAGGACCATGAGGAGGAGGTGTTTGGATGGCTGAGGAGAACGAGTACTTGTGGAGAAAGGGCACAGACTTCTATTGCGACATCCAAGAGAAAGCAGGCCAGCGTGGAGAAAATAAGGCTGAAGAGGTCTGGGCCAATACACTTTCAGCATGTACTCCCGGGAATAGGTGGAAGCACAATACACATTTGGTAAATGGCAAACTGCACCCTGAAAGAAATCTGGCCAGGCCGCTTCAAGCTTCAACTGACCGGGAGATGTATGTCATGGCCATAGTGCAGCCTTCCTCGGAGGTGAGTCTGCCACCGAGGAGCAGCCCTTCTGTCAAACTCTCTCCCTTCAGACAGCCCACAGAGAGGCACTCCCTCTTCCCAGCCAGGAGACAGCTACAGTGTCCAGGCAGGTGTCTTTGGAGGCCCCCACAGCAGAGACCCCCGACAGCTGCACTCCCATGCCAGAGGACATGGAGGATCGCCCTGTCTCAAATGGAGCAAGAAGAAGCAGCAGCCAGAGACCAACCCACCCCACCCCAGCTCCACCTCAGCACGAAAGAGGCAGAAGAGGCAGACTGGAGGATGCAGAGACACACTGCCTGCTGGAGATCAGGGACACAATCAAAGTCCAGCCACAAGATCTTCTCACTCAAGCTGGTCCACAGCGATATACATTTCTCGAACGCAAGCCCTTCATCACGTATGTGAGCCAGACCCTCATGGACCTGCCGCGAGGCCCAGTACCAGGTGATGAAAGGAGAAGATCACAGCACTGCTGCACCACCCTCCAAGGCCCAGCTGAACCTGCTCCGACCCAGTCCAAGGTCTGCTCCTTCCACCCCAGGGCAATGTCACAGCCCTTTCCAGGGCTTTCAACAGCCCCTCAATCTACCAAGGCTATGGGAGTACCAGGACTTTTCCCACAGTAGAGCAGCCGCTTCTCAGTCCAGGCCCAGGTTCATTGCACGCCAACAGATGCCTCACTCGCCCAGCTGCAGACCAGACAGCCGCACTTACACTCCTCCTTCTCCACCCCCAACAAGCGCAAGCCCCTCAACAGAAAATCTGTCATCAGTACTGTGCCCTGACATCCCAGGTCCTTGAGGAAGGGCCCTCTCAACCTCACGGACTGAGTCAGCTCTCTGAGAGCTTCATGGAACAACCACCCTGTTGTAGTCCTTGGAGCCCAGGCAACCCAAAGGCACCTCAGACCCAGCAACAGTCCAGCCACAGCCAACTCCACAGTCCCTGGCCCGCTTCAACAGCTGAGGACCATAGACATGCCTCAGAGTGACTGGAGAATAGTGCCAGAGACTGAGTTGTTATCTGTTACTTTATCTTTGCTTAAAGACACTTGGTTTATTTTGATTTTTTTAAAAAGTCATTACAGTTTACTGAAGACAGTTGTTAATAAAGGTTAATCTTTGCTTAACACACCTTGGGTTCATTTTTTTTTACTTAATAAAGTGTTTTGGTTGAAAACTTTGAAAAAAGGGTTCAGCTTTTGCATGCTTGGTGGGTAGGTAGGATAGTTGTGGGATGGGTAATGGATAGCTGTGGGGATGGGTAAGGATAGCTGTGGGTTGGGTCCAGGATAGGCTGTGGGATAGGTAAGGATGTTGTGGGATTGGGTAAGGATAGTTTGTGGGATGGGTACAGGATAGTGTGGGATGGGTAAGGATAGCTGTGGGATAGGTAAGGATAGTTGGCGGGATAGAAAAACATCCAGTGCAAGCATAGTGGGACTGTATGGTCCACCCTTACCAGGCTGCCACACATATGGGCCTTTTTTTATCAATAACAATTTTATTCCATTGATCAACACATTTCAACATAAACAAAGTCTTTATTAATGCCTATTCATTTGTAGGCCATCAACATAACCATGACACAATCTCATCAGTGTTATGAGACAGGCTCAGGAAGCATCCATTAAGCAATCTACCATCCTGTCTTGCCATCCACTGCTCCAGCTGGGGAGTTGCACCAGTGTTTAGGAGGTTGGACTGCTTCTTTCCCTTCAGGTGAAGCTCTTTTGCGCCCTTGTACATCCCAGTGTCTATCAAGGTTTTGTCCTTGCCTCCATACCAGGCTCCATGTCCCATTCCCTTGTTTTGACGTCCACAAGACTGTTCGCACACTTGGGTAGGCAGAGTGGTGCATGAGATGTGCAGGATGCAGCAAGCTGCCATGATGTCCTCACAGTCCCTGGGTGATGCTGCATGGAGGTAGAAGTATCTGGAACCTGTTGGCCAGGATGCAAGGCTTCTCCACCAACCTAAATGACACGTCTTTGCCTGGACAGCCTGTAGTTGAAGATCCTCTCTTTACAGGTGAGTTATATGGAACTGTAAGGGCTTTCCCCATGAGGTCGGTTCTGAAGGGAGAAAGGCGTCATCAACCCATGAATGAAGTAGGGCACATCTTGTTGTGCATTGGGTAGGGGGGTCTGATTCTGTTAAAACACATGATGAGGTTGCGTTGCAGCCCATCCTTGAGGTCCTGGGCATTTGTATACCTGGTCTATCTGAGCTGACCCGTTGCCTGAAGCATTGATGTATCATGAAACTTGTTAGTCAGCAATCAAGCAAATGGCAAAGAGGATGATACTGAAAAAAGCCCTTGTTAGTTTGTGAATAAGAGGACCCTGGAGTTGGCTGGCGCTTTGCAGGCCCACGTGCTTCCCATCTAATGGCTCCAACGGTGTTGGGCTAAAGTTTCCACCTCTGATACTACTTGTTATGCAACTTTCCTCCAGCCTTCATCAGTGGTGGGGCACTTGAGGAGCTCCTCCCACGTATTCTTCGATGATGGCCTTGCACCACTTCTCTGACACTTTGCTGATGGTGTTGTGTGGTACCCGTCCAGGCATACTGCATGTTCTGTGTGTGGTTCAAAGGCCAGGTTGTGTTCAGAGTCAGTGCCACCTTCAGTCCAGGGTCCCAGGCCTGGGATGGAAGTTCGTGCTTGGCTTTGGTCAACCTGGGTTTCAGACGCTCTAAAGCAAGTTTTTGTCAACCATGGCTGGGTGACATCCTCATGAAGTGATGGAATGACAAGTGTCTTCATTCCTAGCTCCACCATCAAGCTTGTCATTATAGTCGCAAACTCCACTCTTCTCTCCCAATCCATTTCGGACCCACACTAGCTCTTGGACGTCTCCTTCTTCTCTTGCGTAGAAAAAGGTGAAAACAGTCTGAAGAGGGCTTGGTTTCTGGTGTTGAATGATGGCAGCTACTATAAGGAGTGTGTGATGATCCATGGTTGGAGATCAATGGATGCTGTGGAAGAGCAAGAGCACCACGGCTGCTGGACTGATAGTGGAGATTCCAGATGATTTCTCTCCCTTTTTATAGGAATATTCGTTTTTCCGCCTAGTTGTCCTTCCACATACTCTGGAGCATAATCCAGACAACCTAAATATCCGAAGATACGGCCCATATACAAACGTTTTTTAATGCCGTTAAAAATGCTTTATATACGTGATGCACTCACTTACATCCATTTACTTTTGTGCTACCCTTAGCTGTGTGGACGTTCCGTGTCACCTTTTGCTTCCTCCCTCTTTCCGCTTTCAGCCTGCAGCGGATGTGAGTTAGGGAATGGTCCAGAAGGATGCCGAGAGGATACAGCGGACGTACAGAATGGAAAATGGAACATAGAGAGGTTTGTCGCCCGTATGTGTCGGGATGTAGATTCGTACGCGGGGGAGTTCATGCTCTTTTGTGGTCTTTTCGATGGCCAGTGACCTAGACGTAGACGACTGTTTGACAGATAGAGCGTATGAACCGTACGCATGAGTCACAACGGATGCATCGCATTTTCAAACACGGATGGCAGCTTTTTTGTTCATTTTCCATCCTTTTTTGCATCCGTCTGGTGCGTGGATTATCTTATCTGTTGGCTTAAGGATCACTATTTCTGAATAGTAATTAACGTAGCCATGTTTCCTCCTTCTGGTACAAATCTGAAATAAATTAATGGGAGCTATTATTTCTGTAAAAAGCTAGAGGTGGTCTCCAGTCCTACCTTGCATGGTTCATAGGGTATATTGTATTGTTGTAGTTCTTGCTTATAAAATTTAATATGGAAATGTGATAACCCAGAACAATGCTGTACTCAAATAAGATGTTTTATTTGTTTTGTTAAAACTCAGTAAAACTTTATTTAAAAAAAAAAATCAGCTCATCCAATTTACGATCCAACTGAAAGCTTTTGAAATTGAGGATCCAGCTGCAAGATAAAAACAGGATGTGGCATGCCCTTGATATCTCCAATCCTGATCCATGTATCCAATCAGTCATATGTTTCATGAAGGCTGTCTGGAGATGCCATAGATGGCTCCCTCTGGCAAGGAGCCATTCAAAAGATGTTTACTTCACACTCTTCTAAATGAACCAGTCTGTACAGATCACATCCAGTAATACCTCTCTTCGACTTGCTAACTCACTCTTCCTGTGCTTTTTCCTGTTCATTCTAAAAAATCATTATTTTCAGGGTCATTATTTTATGAATGCTCACTGGGGAAGCTCAAAATTGACACCATTTCGAAATATATTTAACCCCCTAATACTGTATTCGGTCACATATTTGCAAATTTGTTATGTATATTTCTTTTCTTCTGTTTCTGCATTGCCTTGGCAGCATGCAAATGGAATCAGACAGAGACCCATCCATTTGGGTGGCTCTCTATAGGAAGCATCTTGGAAAAAAATAAAAGCATACATTAATTAGAATCAACTAATTTTATTTGTTACAAGACAAATGACTACTGAATAGCAAGCCACACATTATTTAGGTCTCTTTTTGTTTCTACAAGCAGCAATTATACAGAATTTTTTTTCAGGAAATAGAAATCAAGAATATATCTTAATTAAGCTGATTTTTATTTAAAGTCTTCTTGCCATATTTTCATACCATAGCAGCTTTTCTTGTTGTCCAGCATTTAAAAAAAACAAACCAGAACTGGACACAATTAGACTGGACACTCTGAAATCATTCAGATGCCATAATCTTCATTGATGGGTTATCCTTTCACAACTTATTAGTCTTTCCCTACACATAGAACAAGGATGGGAACACACAAACAATAATCAGACCAAAGGATCTTATAGGTCTGAGAAATGTAGTTATGTACCAAACTTTATTTTAGTTATTGCCTCACTAAATCAGATTAAATTCAACATCTTCATTCTTATCTAAAAAAATCAGGAAGGACCGAAAGTTCAGTGCTTCTTTTAAATATATTATGTATATCTAGCCACATATATGAAGAGATGTGATGGCTCAGTGGCCAAGATGCTGAGCTTGTTGATCGAAAGGTCAGCAGTTCAGTGGTTTGAACCCCTATTCCTATGAAATGAGGTGAGCTCCCATTACTTGTCCCAGCTTCTGCCAGCCTAGCAGTTCGAAAGCAAGTAAAAAATGCAAGAAGAAAAATAGGAACCACTTTGGTGGAAAGGTAACAGCATTCTGTGTGCCTTTGGTGTTTAGTCATGCCAGCCACATGACCACGGAGATCTCTTCAAACAGTGCTGGCTCTTCGTCTTTGTAACGGAGATGAGCACCACCTCCTAGAGCTGGAAATGACTAGCACGTATGTGTGAGGGGAACCTTCACAGTGGTGGGATTCAAATTTTTCTACTACTGGTTCTGTGGGCTTGGCTTGGTGGGCATGGCAGGGGAAGGATACTGTAAAATCTCCAGTCAGGGTGGTATTTGCCGGTTCTCCAGACTACTCAAAATTTCTGCTACTGGTTCTCCAGAACTGTTCAGAACCTGCTGAATACCACCTCTGAATCTTCACCTTTACCTTATCCACATATATAACTGCTGTCTCAGATATAAATAGATGCACACTCATATATACAAAACATATACATTTAGGGTCTGAGCAAAATATAACTCGAAACACAATAGAAACCATCTGGCCAAACCTAGATTTTTGAAACTCCAGCTATATCCAGCAAATGAATTAAAAAATATCCTTAAAGCTGTAACCCCTCAGGATACTTATTCTTGCATCTAGTCAACTCTACATGGCTGGCTTTGGAGCAGATACACACACACACACCCAGCCCCATGCTATTAATTGCTTCGTCTGAAAACAGTCGGTGTTGGCTCCAAATCATTCCCTGGGTGGTACTTTGTATGTTTGTGGCTTATGTGGGTGTTGCTATTATATACTAGAGCACATTATATGTTTATATAATTATAAATAAGACCTACTTAATATATTTGAAGACAGTTTTTGAAAACAGAGATTGATTTAATAGTTCCACTGAGAGTACTAGAATTTGTTCCCAAAAGACATTCATATGTAATAAAAACAATAACTGTACTTGTGCTGTTCTAACTCAAATTAAAGAATGTGTCTAGAAGAGACCATGAATAAAAAAAAGTTTTTGGGGAAAAAAAGCTACCAAAAGGTTACCTTTCTGCATTCACTGACCTGGGAGAAACTCCATTGAATGCAAGTAACCTCATGACATTATGGTGTGAAAGTATTACTCAAGAATTATTATTATGAAGATTTAGCTACAGATCTATTTTTTAGATACAATGAACCTAGACTTGGCTTTCTGCTTATGGACAGCTTGTTGGTTGTTGGTGACCACATTTTCTCTTTGTACCCATAACTCTTTTGATCATTTTGATCTTAGGGCAGAGGGCAAGAAACAGATGATGCCAAGGGACTTCACATATTGTCCCTATTTTCTCTCTAGGCTATTGTTACTCTTAGTATGCTTTGTATACTTAATACGCTATTAGTATTTTAGTGACAAACTATCTCTCCTTCCCTCTGTGTGTGTGTATGTGTGTCTGTCTCTGCCTCTGTCCCTCTCTGTCTCTCTCTCTCATGTTTTCCTCTATTCCAGTTATAGCAGATATCAGTAAGGCTTTTTCTGTCCTGTGTAGCTATGTTTTACTTAGATTTTAATAAATATATTCTTATCCCAGGTAGCATTCATTGGTAGTTGGGCTAAGCCCATATCTGGCATCCAAATCAATTACATTTATTCATTTTAAATTGGATCAAATGAATTTAATTATTCAGTTTTATTTTAGCACTCTACATATGCTTGGGACCACATCCTCTAATAAGAACTCCTGCTGAAACCAAATCTTCAGGGTTAGGAACCCAGCACAAAATTCTGCAGGAAAAAAATGGACTGGGACAATTTTTGCTGACTTCACCTTCTCTGCAACCTTCAGTATGATTTCCCATCATGCTTTACAGTAGTGGGGGGGAGCAATGTTTCAGGAGCAGAGGCACATTTGGAATATTGGCGGCATGTGATGGGTATTCCTAACAATAATTGCAACAGAACGTCTGCCATCACAGGCAAAGTCCCCAAAATCTCATTTACCAGAAGGGACCCCAATAAGTCCAAATGAATTTGTGCAAATGAACAATATCTAGTGGCTACACTTTGTTTTGCTTCTTCCATATACATTGTGCTTACTTTGGAGACTCTCCTGATCTTCTAGAGAAGTTGAATCAGGAAAGGGCTGAAAAAATATCTGGTAAACATTATTTCCCTTCCAGAGGGAGAAGCACTGATAAGATAGCTTGGAATCCTCCCAACATCTAAAGTCTGTTTTTATTTTCTATCTCATACTAATTGGACTCATACATAGATACAGCATGCCTTTCCTTTGAAATATAATGGCGTACATTATAATTGTGGCAAAGCAGAGAGGTCGACTTGGGGAAAAATGCTATTCATTCTCCTTGAAAGCTTGTGCTGGCAAACAATCTGTCTGTACAACCTTCCCGTACTTGTGAGGGGCACTGCAGTGTGTTACAATCTAAATAAAGTTGCTGTGGAACAGATAAACAATTACACTTCAACACACACAGATGCACACTCAGAAATGCCTTCTTATAAGGGCAGCGATAATAGACACAAGGGGTGCAGCCAAGTGAATCTGAGCTTGCTGACAATGCATAACAGATTGCCTGGCACATTCTTTGAGAGAAGTCAAACACACAATTAAATAAAACTTGTGATTAAAAGGCAGAACCCCCTGAAAAATAGATGTTACACCCCCAGCTAGGCTAATGTGGTACTTCAGGTGGAAAATTGAGTGGACTAATAGGAGTTATAGGAGCACTTGCTTTTAGTAGAGCTTGAAGAGAGTAAATATTGTTCACTGCAAGTGCTAAGGCTGTGATGACTATTTCAAAATATTAGCCTTCCAAATCAGGTAGTACAGCATCTTTCCTTGGTGTAATATTGTAATATAATCTTGCCATCCCCTACAGTCACTTTGTTTTAATCTATAGGCAGCAGCAATTCTCTTGAGACCACTACAATGCAGTTAGACAATAGAAATATAATTGGATTATTCGGTGAAGAAAAGAATGGACTGTGGAAGGTAAGCTAATGAAAATATCTCCTCACCTTTTAAAACCATCTAAAATATACTTGGTTGGCTGTTCAGAAATCTTCTGTTCAAGAGAAAAGGAGATAGACATTATAATTGGAAGAACCTAAGGAATGCAATCAGGATACTCTTAGGTCAAACCTGATAGAGAAGTTCATGAACCACATTGATTTCAATGGGGAGTTTTAATACAAAAATTAGGGGTGGTAAGGTACAGTATAAAAACTTGGAAAATGGAATAGGAACCTTCACCCAGGTTTAATTAGTAAGCACATTAAGTTGAGTTTCTTTGAAAGTTTTAAAAAGTCTGCTTTTTGGGTTTTGTGGACTGAGTTGATGTTGATTATTTAGCAATAACCCTTAGACTTATACAGCGCTTCACAGTGCTTTACAGTCCCCTCTAGGCATTTTTCAGAGTTAGCACATTGCCCTGAACAATCTGGGTCCTCATTTTACCAAGTTTGAATGATGGAAGACTGAGTCAACCTTGAGCCAATCAGAACTGAACTGCCAAACTGTTGGCAGCCAACAGTCAGCAGAAGTAACCTGCAGTACTGCATTCTATCTAAGCACTGTGCCACTCATTCAGTTCTAAATCAACCAACTCTAATATCTGGTGGTTGTTTATGTCTAATGTATCTCCCTTTTTCTCCACAATATTTTCACTATCTTTTATTTCCTGCTCTTAAAGAAATCTCTTTATCACCAAAAAGTTGATCCTTTGAGTGATCACAGAATATTGAAGATACTATTATTGGTGAGGCATATGAAGATGTTATTGCATTCTGCAATCTTCAAAACTTAATTTTTCATGTTGAATTCTTGTTAAAAAAACAAACAAATATATTGAGAAGTGTATTGGGGATTTTTAAAAAGTGAAGAAAGAATTAGGACAAAATAAATGCATAAAATTAAACAGACCTGATTTCTTAAAATTCAAATTGAATTAACTTTTTCCTTCTCAGGGTTTGGAACAGGTAGCTGGATCAGCTGTTCTTTAATAATGACACTACAAAGAATGCCAGTTCACAGTTCAACAATGGCATTATAAACTCAAGTGTAATCGAATGAATATATTTCAGAAACTTTACAAACTCTAGCTGATTATTATTCTGCCTGCTATGTTTACCAGCCACTATCATAATGAGAATATATGATGAAGTTTGTTCAAACAGGCAGTGATCTAACACACAGGGGGTAAATACCTGACTAAGACCTGATATTTTAATTTTAAATAGTAAAGAGAATAGTTGAAGGAAAGAGCACTTAGTGGAAAAATTCTGTTTGCACAGACACATATGAAAGAATCACAGAATTAAGGATGTGATTTTCAAGTTGTTGGCCCAACTTTCATTATATCAATTCAATGACATTTATATGAAGGATCTGCTTCACTAATAATTGCTTTGAAGCTAGGCCAAGAGATGAGTTCCCTCTAAATTTAAAGAATGACAATTTAAAATCATTTGTAAGCATTAGAAACATAAAGCCATGAACAATATAAAAAAATAATGGGGGAACACATAAAGGCATCAGATATTTAGAAAGGAATATCCATCTCCTCTGTCCCTTTCCATTACATTCCATAAATATTTTGATTTTGGCTGCAATCTTATCCACTTTTAAATGGCAGCTGGCAGTTAAGTCTTACTGCAGTGGGTGGAATTTATCTCTGAAAAGAAATGCACAAGGTTGCATTAGCATTCATCAAGTCATCTCAGTGCTAGCAGCATAGGTTCTTTAGCTAGACAAAGAGAAAAATTTAAATTCTATAATGTGGAATAAAAGAAAGAAAGGTAGGAAACCTTTCTAATTCAGAAAGCTATCTTTTTATATCAATTAAAGCTTGTTTAAAAGCTATAAGTAGTCGTTGATAGATGGTTTTACCTAGGAATCCAAATGGAACAATTTCTTCAGCAAAATTCATTAGACTGCTGGACTAATAATAAGAGACTTCTACCTCTACTTTCATTGTCCTTAGTACAGGCATATCAGTCTGCTCTCCTGGAATACCATCAGCAGCTCGAAGTACCAAAGAAAAGGGAATGGATGAGGGAATGTTGATAAGATGATCTTTTTTGTTGACTCAGAAATTACCTAAATCAAAAGTGTTCCCTTTCAAGGTGAGCAACATTATGCAACAAGTCAAAAGAGAATAGAAAATAGTAAATGAAAATAATTAAAAGCATTCAATAAGAAAAAGAAAAGGAGATGTAGCTAAATCTAGTTTATCTCAGCACAATTTTCTATAATTTTATCATCTTTTCTCCTTTTGCAAACTATCCTTGCTTCCACCACATTGAAACATCCTTTCATAGACTACACTTTGTTTCTGAAATTACTTTACTCATCTGCTTCTTTTTGAGGATCTTGTTAACTTCATCTACCATGGCTTTCTTGGTCTTTTCTTTCTTCTTGACTGATTCACCTTATCCTATGTTTGATTCATTCCTCATTCAATATTTCTATAGAATTAGAAAACCTCAATATACCTCTTTTTGTATTCATCACATTTATTCTCAGTCCACATTCATTTCACCTTCCACTTATTCTTACCTCTTGTTCTACCACAAACAACTTCTGAAGTATACCTTTCCCATTCACTGAGCTTACTTTTATGTTTTTTGCTGACATACCCACTTCTCACTTGCATATATCAAAGTGGGCAGAAGCAGACTCATATATAATTTCTCTTCATAAACTCATCACAATATACAATATATTGTGGTGCATTTTATGCAAATTACTTCATCATAAGCTTTATCTGATCAACAAATGTATAATAATAAATAATATACATCAAATGTATAATATTATAATATATATATTAATATAATAAGCTTTATCAAACAAATATGCTTCTCATTGACTTGAGGAAAAGCAAAAAGGGTAAAAAAAATCTCACATAATACTTCAAATAAAGCCATAAAGTACTTCCCAAATCAATAGATGCAAACTCAGATTAAACCACACAAAACTCGATTGCAAGAAATACGAGTTCAGCAACAGAGTGGTCAATGCCTAGAATACTCTATCTGATTATGTGGTTTCTTCCACTAACCCCAAACACTTTAATCTCAGACTGTCTACTGTTGACCTCATCCCTTTCCTAAGAAATCTGTAAGGGGTGTACATAAGCGCATCAACATGCTTACTGTCCCTGTCTTAATGTTCCCTTTTATTTGTATCTATTTCATGTACTTTTAATCATGTTTATACTTATATATATTATCAAATGCATGCTTGACAAAATAAATTTTAAAAAATTATAATTCCCTCATACCTTTTTGATCAGAATATATCAAATATCTTTCTTGGTCTATTTAAAAATCCTTCTGTCAATTTCACATTAATGTTTCCTACCTTTCCTTTAGCATAGAAGAAAATGAACATTCTTCCAATCATGTTAAATAAGTTCCATGTTCACTCCATAAACACACTGCAGTTATATTTTTACATTTTTACAATATCACATTTATATCAGGAGGCTTATTTTTCAACATTCTCACAAAGTTCATGTCCTTTTTTCATTTTCTTAAGCCTAAACTTTTATAGCATTTGTTTTCACTTCCCTTTCAACATATCATTATTACTCCTTTGCACATCTCTAAAACATTATTTTCAATATTGCCACACATAGGTTTCATCCCATTTTCTTCTTTTAAATTCTATTCACTCGGCTAGAGACCCTTCACCCATTTCAAAACAATTTTGTTTCCATTAAAATTTCTGCATTCTCTTTAGAAATAATAGCACATCCCAGATTTAAAATCTCTCATTACCTTTGTATCTTTCATAAAATTTCTCAATATTCTACAATAATACAACAAAGCAATCATACTTTTAGATTCATATTTGTTGTTTTCCATGTTTGTATACTAAAGAACTTATACAGAATAAATCTTTTCTAAGCAAGTCCTCCTCAGCCATAACAATTTTTATATATTTTGGGGTCTCTTAATGGCCTAATCATGTTTTTATAGTTTCTTATATTGTTCCATTCATCTATTCATTCTGGCTAAGACTATTATTTTTCTCTGAATCACATTGATTCATGCATGCATGCATAATTTTCGTTGAAATTCATTTGAGGTCCTTCTATTATTGCAGTTCACAGGAATGTAACATTCAACCATCATTAATCTATGCATTCCTACTTTCACACATAGTAACATCAAGAACAAACCAGTTCATAGTTGGTGCCATATATTTTAGATTCTTTATTTATAATTAAACGCACATCTTTACTTCATGTATTCATCAGTGACCATGTTCACTGAGATATCTGATATCTTCCTCTTTCCTTTAGTTTCTTAGACACATTCTATTTTTTATTTTTCCCTTTCATTCTTTAATTAAAAGTCTTTATTCCTCATATATTGCATTTTTTTCTTATGATGTCATCTTCACCCAATGTGTCCTTAAATATTGTCTTCTATCTGTCATGGCTTTGGGAAATCACCACTTTCACACGCAGGTTTTAGTAACATAGAAAGGTAGCTAGCTTTAATTATATCTATGAAACATACAGTCTTCCCTTGCATCTTGGCTAATATACCATAATGCCACATGTACAACCAAAGTATCTTTACATTATTGTGAATGTGGTAGCATGCCAAAAGAGTATCCCACCAACTTAGAGGTGCCTATAGTATACTTATACATGGTCAGATTGCAAAGATCAATAGTGCTATTGCTTTAGGAAAAAGAAATAATATAAAAATATTATAAACAAATATGATAATAGAAAGATATTTAAATAGCATGCAGAACTAACCAACCTTGTTCTGAGCTCTGAGTCAAAATTACAAAAATGCTGCAAGTTCTAGAGCTTTTTATTTATGGATGGATAGGATAAAATTTGCAGACCATGTAGAATTTGTAGAAAGAAAAATGTGTGTCACATTTCATAAAAAGCTTTGCTTTTTTAAAAACTATATTCCTTTAAGACCATCCAAAGTAGGGGGGGGGGCAGTAAGAGAAAGAGAGAGAGAGATTAATGTTTCATTGATTTTGCTGGCAAGATTATATACAGGAGCTGAAAACTGTAACATTTAAATCAATGGAAATTAAAATATTTGGGCAAACCTGGACAGCCTTTTCATATCTGTATTGGTAGAACCAATTGAGGTCCTTAAAAATTGCTATATTAGAATGTGATCTTAAGTTATAAATTATCACACCATAGTATGGTTTTTACCACATCATTCATTTTATTTGTGGCCATTTTATCCCTTAGTTTTTCATGGATTTAAGAGAAGCCTTGTTTATTCCTAAGATTCTTCAATTTATAGCAATGTCATTAATATAAAATGGTTTGTTTAAAATACAGCAGAGATCAAAGAAACATGTAAGGCTTAATTGGCATGCTTAATTTTATTTCTTCTCTTGTTGTAAAATAGGAAGCCAGCTTAGGCAAATAATGTATTTCTATTGGATGCAAAACACAGAGCAGGACAGGTACAAACAGCATTGTTAGACTAGCACTAGCAGGTCCATTTTTCAATTTTTCAAGCTGTAAGCAATTTTTTAGCATTCAGATCCATAATGGTACTTTAAAAAATAAATTAAAAATTAAAAACATTAGAATTTGATGCAAAACCCAGAATCTGCTTTGATGTTTTTCCTCTCCTTAAAAAAATTGGTTCAAGCTTTGTCCACTGAGATGACAGTATCAAAACTGATGGCAATTTTTATTTTCAGGTCAGACTGCATTACTGAACCATTGCAGTTGTGGTGTTGTAGATGGATCACTAAAGGCTAGGTCCCACTGGCCGACGGACGCAAAACGTATGCATAAAGGACACAGCAGATGAGCAAAATTTTGGGGGTGGCTCCATCCGTTGTCATCCGCTCTAAAAAGTGGTGAAAATTTGCATAAACAGAACCTCCTCAACCCTGCAGGCAGTCTCCCCCCTCTTCATCACCTCTATGGGATGGCTTAGCCCCCAAACCAGCCGGCTCGGGGCACTCCAGCGGCGAGCATGGATCTAACCCTCGCAGAGACGAAGTTTCAGTCTGTCACTGAAGAAGCTCAAACCGGAAATCCTATGAACTGTTCTGAAATATCACATTTCAATTCTTACTATGTTACAGAACTCCTGATTATGACATCAAACATGTAAACAAGCTAAATTCACTATTAATATCGGCAACATCCTGTCCACACACTTTTATCTTTCTTGGTGACTTCAATCTACCTCACATTAACTGGACCCTAATAGAATGTAAAACTGAACCCATACATGCAACCTTCTACAATGCTGCAACAAACCTGGGACTGGAACAACTAGTAACCAAACCAAACAATACTAGACTTAAAAATTGCCTCGATCTCATCTTCTGCAATAGTTTGAATTCAATTTATGGAATACAAATCAAAGAACCCTTTTCCAACAGTGACCACAGCATGATTGACTTTTGTCTCAACATATGTCCACATGGAAAAGAACGGACGTAGGTAGTATGTAGCGGGGATGTTAAACGGATGTTCATGGAAGCCTAGAGGATTATATAGGATGAAAACCGTTTGGATGGAGGATCCTAATGAAACAAAATCAAATCAATTGGGAGTTGTTTAAAAAAATTTTAAATGGCATCACTCCTTGAAGAGTTAAAAATGAGACAAAGAATGAAAAGAAGCACAAGAGGGAAGTGGTTCTTTTGGCTTCGTATTTCCATTTTTAGAAATGGAGATCTTGAATTACGAAAAACAACAAGAAACACTGGCAGAACAAGAAGGGCGGGATAAAGAAGAAGCCATCTTTAATGATCAAGCAATTTTAAGCAGGGTAAAAAAGGGAAAGGGGGGGAAAGGGAGTTAATAAAAACTTAAGCATTGAAAAAACAACCAAAAAAAGAGTAATTTGAAAAATAATCATAATATCAGGAAGAAGAAGAAGGGAGGATCACAGAAGGGAGAATGAGATAGAAAAGGGATAAAAAGGGGAGGGAGAAGAAGAAAGGGAAGAGGGAAAGGAAAAGAAGCTACAAAGGGACAGAAACAAGATATAGAGGTACAGGAAAAGTGTACAAGAATTAAAGGCATAAACCTATTTAAAGACACAAGAACAATGGTTAAAATTAATTTAAGAAGAGGATTCTGCAAGGGTGCTTGGAATAGCATTGTTATATTCGAAAGAGAAAAGGGTTAGAAATAGGTTAGATCATAAAGTGATACAAAAAATTTCTATTGTGTGTAGTGGAATATTTGTTTGAAAAGAAAATAAGGCTCTCAATGATTTAAAAAGAAAGTTTTTAAAAAAACTGAAAATAAACATGGAAGATTTTTATCAGTTGACAAGATGAACTTGAATAAGAATAACTATATTGACTACTGTTAATAACTATTGTTTGGTTTTTTTATTTAAAGACAGTAATAAGTAAAATATGAATATAGATGATTAAAGTGAAAGACAACTGATATTACTAGGTAATGTTTGTTAAAAGAAATAGAAATGTAAAAGATTGTTATTAACATTAATAGCAGAACTGTACTTGAATAGAATAATTATTCCATTTACTATTGTTATACATATATACACAGATATATATATGAAAAAAAACCAGAATATATAACATATATACTTTTTTCTTTTAAAATAATGGGTATTTTTAAGGGAATGTACCAAGCAGAATTTGATTGAAAATAGATATGTGTTATAAAATAGAGGTTAGAAAATGAATGTTATAACTGTAAAGGTGTAACTTAAATTTTTAAACAAGATTTTAAAAAAGATACAAAGGTGTTACACTCCAGTTTAGTAATTATAGGGGGAAATTTGTTTTATGAGAAAAGATAAATGAAATTGTATGAAATTGTAAACAGGACAGATGAAAGTATAAAAACATTGATTGGAAAGATTTTAAAAATTAGAAAAAGATATGTAATTGAATTAAGAAAGGTATGAGATAATTTAAAATAAGGCTTAAAATAAGGCTATAGGAAGTAAAGAAAGGGAAAAGCTATTGAAAAAATTGTGAAAATAGTTATAAGATATGGATTATAATGTATAAGATAAATATTGAGTTTATGTCTGTATGGAGAAGTGATAACCCGGGGACACGCTGTTCTCAAAAAAAGATATTTTATTTGTATTTGTATGTTTTATGAAAACTTAAATAAAACTTTTATTAAAAGAAAGAAAAAAAGAAAAAAAGAAAGAAAGAAAGAGGGAGGGGGCTTGGTTAATGGGCTGATAATTAAGAGGGAGATGATGTTTGCCTTCTTTTATAGATTGACATTATCAGAGCTAAACCCTACTCTTTCGGGAAAACTTTCTGGCTATAAATGTAAATAAGGATAAATTACATTCGAAGACAATATACTATTTCTAGTATCCCAAATTGGAGGTATGTCTAGGAAACTGGCATGCATTCAGGATCAAAATTGCAAAAACAAAATGAAATAATTAAGGAAAATATTTTATATTTATAAATTAAAACAAAATTAAAGCTCTAAGGACACATATTGAGAGTGGGGGCAGAATGTAGGGAGGTGGGATCTGTTCTTATTTGATCAACCACTTTCCAGTGTGCTATTCCCCCATTCGGACACCCCAGGCCAACTGGTAGAATAAAGTCTCTAGTACCTTATGAAAGGATAGGAGGGTTGGAGCCAACCCAATGTCAGGAGGCAAGACGTTCCAGATGGCAGGAGCAATAGCTGAGAAGATCCCACCAGCTGGAATAATTGAGTTGGTGGGACCTGCAAACATGCCTTCTCTGCCAGCAGAGTGGGACAGACCAATCCCAATGGGGTGAGATGGTCCCTCAGGTAACCTAAACCCATGCCATGAAGGGCTTTAAAGGTGATCACCAATTCCTTTCATTGCACCTGGAAGCAGACCAGCAATGAATACAGCTTGCAGAGCACATGTTACAGGGACCATTCTTGGGGCTCCAAAGCTGCCCACACTGGCACTCTTCCCCAGCTGTAGTTTTTGAATGCTCCTCAAGAATAGCCCCATGCAGAGTGCATATATGCAATATATATTATTTTGAATTCTGTGGTGAGTTTATATGTGTACTCGCTGTTTGTGGAGATATTTCATTCCTTAATCTGTTCTTTATATGTACATATGTTAGGCATAGGTACGTACGTATTATAGAAGAAGAATCTCAGATTCAAATACTGCTTCTAAGATTGGCTTGAATTTTTTCCAATAGTGTTTTCATTTGCTTTCAGTATGCAGATATGACTATTTCCCATATACCTAATATTTGCAATGGGAACAAATGATCATCAAGGGTAAATATTAATGTATCTGCAAGAATCACTATTAGGATGTTTGTAATTATATATAAGAATTTCTGGGGTCAAATCTTTAGAAAATACAACCATCAAATATATGCAGTTATTGAAATTTAAAAAAATGTTTCTCCTAATAGTAAGACACATTCTTTCTGAAAACTTAAACATAACCACAGAAGGAAAAGAAAACACTATGGTGCACCAGCAAAGTCAGTTTAGTTAGTTTATTTTTAAAATATTTCTAAAATGTTATAAAAACACTAATCTACCCTTGATCTTATAACACTTGAACTTCATAAAGTATTGTACTCAGTTGACATAAGCCGCAAGGAATTTCAAATCAGACACAGCCTCGTTTTATGAATTTGATTTGTAAAGCAGCAAGTCTACAGATTTCCAAGTATTGTATGACATTTATTTTGGAATATATTAATATAATTAGTTTTGTTCAGGCCAGTAGCTTTACTCAGATAAATGAATGCATTCTGCAGCCAAAACAAACCAGTAGAAAAATTAATTACCACATCTTCCAGCTTAATGCTGAATTAAATTAAATGAAAATAAAATTGCCAGAGTAAGAGAATTGGAGACTGGGTAGAAAAGCAGGATTGGTGTTCTTTTCATATTTACCCAACAATCTGAAATGCAACAGGTGGCTATTATCCTGAACTCAGATGTAGCAGTGGGAGGAAAGGTTTTGCCTGCTAAATCATAGCTGCTCACGCAGCTATTAAACTAGACCCTTGAAAAAAAAAAAACAGAAAATACAAACACCTTTGTACTGTCCTCCATAGAGAAAGAATAATGCATAAATGAACACATTTTCCATTGTAAAATAGATCAAGGACTTAATAAAACTAATTTTTATGCTGTTGGTACTCAGTACTTTGAATGCTATGGGGTTTGTTTTTAAAAGCAAGCTGCTTCAAAATCATTTTTTTAAATGATGAGGGTTATTTTAACAAAAGAAAAGAAAACAGTTTTCATCTATGCATTACTAGTCTCACAGCTACTGAGATTAAATCTGTCTGATAGAAGGTAGTCACATTTCATAGCTGATTCCTCTCAGCATAATTAAAATTATGAATAATAAGTTATGGTTTGTTAAACTACATACTTTCCCGCATCCTCTTCCATAGACATCAAGGTCAAGCCACCACAGTAAGATGCTACCAACTTTCTTTTTGGATATTCAATATGGTGCAGAACTAAGGAAATAAAAAAGTTCCCCACAGAGAACTAATAATAGAAATGTTTTGTGCATGAGAGAGAAGGACTTTATAGAATCATGTTAATTGTTGTGTATAGAACTTGGTAGACTCCAAATACCTTAAACTGATTGGCCAAAAAGGCCGTTCTCAGATTGGTTAGTTAAGCACCATTCTAATTGGCCCGCCTGATGGTGGGAACACTTAAACAACTGTCATTGGCCACAAGCCGTGAGCAAGCCACGATAAGAAGGGCTGCCGCAGCTTGGGCAAAGCCCAACTTCCGTTACAAGTCACTTTACTGTTTGAATAAAGAGTTGTTTTTGGGAATCCGGTCTCGCACACCTTATATCCAGACGGAACACTGGCGACGAGGATGGGATCGTCCTAGAAGAGCGAGACCGAAGCACGCGGCAACCAGAACTGAGTGACAGAGATGGGCAGTAACAATGCGCCGCCCACACCATTCAACCCAGCCAAGGAAGATTGGGAGTCGTACATTGATCGCTTTCTGATGTTCTTAGAAAGCAATGATTAACTGACCAGAGGAAGAGGGCTGTATTCCTCACATACTGTGGGCCAGCCATTTTTAAATGGCCAAGGCGCTAGGCTTAACCGAGAGACATTAAGCAGATGGCATGGCCTGAACTGAACCAAAATGCTTTGAGCCCATTACCCGCCTGTGGTCTCCAACCTGATCAAAAGGCACAAGTTTTACAAATGAGACCAACGGGAAGACGAGAGCATCAGAGACTTTGTAGGCAGCCTAAGACACATCGGAGGAGCCTGCGAGTTCCAGAACATGGACGAGGCCATCAGGGACCACGTGGTCTTTGGATTTGAAGGATGCAACACTCCAAAGCAAGCTTCTAAAACAGACCGAATGATCACAGTGGCCGAGGCCATTGTAGAAGGCACCGCCACTGGAGCAGCCAAGAAATTCGCAGCCACTATGGGCCAGATGAATTCAATTCCAGATCCACCGAATCAACCCAGGGAAAAGAGGCAGAAGGAAGCAAGAAACAGCCCACAGTGAACTGCCCACCATGAAGAACTCGACTCCCCGAGCAACACTGATGATCACAACATGAATATATACAATAGGCTTCAGTTGAAAGAAAATGGCAGGAAAAAAAGAAGAAGCAGGTGAGAATTCCAGTGTGCTGGATGCGGAGGAAATCACCCGCGCTCAGAAATGGAGGTTCTAGATGCCATTTGCAGAGCTTGTGAAAAACAGGGGCACATTGCAAGGGTCTGCCAAAACAAAAAGAGCTATCGTCCAAAAAAGACGAGGCAGCACCCCCCCCCCAGAAATGAAGAGAGACAAGCTGGAAGCAGATGGAACACAAGAGAGCAGGAACCGGCGAACGAGCGACAGAGAAGAATGCCAAACAATAACCATTGGAAATGCCAGGGCAGTAAATGCAAAAAAGGTCCGGATAAATGTAAAAATCGAAGGAAAGCCCTGTGAGATGGAAGTAGACTCTGGATCATACTTGTCAATGGTATCTTGGAACACTATCAGAAGCCTGATACCAGACATCAAGCAAAGAGCAAACAAAATTGAAACTAAAAGGACTACCAGGGAAACCGAATCCGTAGTGGGCTTGGACATTCCTAAGTAGAATTTAAAAACCACGCTGAAATATTGCCTCTAACAATTGTCGACCGTGATCGCCCTAGCCTGCTGGGAATCGAATGGTTTGCCGCCTCTGGGAATCGGAGTGACCGGGATCAACAGCATCGTTGCGGCCAACTGGGAAGAGAATCTGGTGCAAGAGTTCCGGGATGTATTCAATGGGACCCTAGGCAAGTACAAGGGGACCCCAATATCATTCAGCCTAGACCCCAAAGATAGCTCCCATCAGGCTCAAAGCCAGATGCATTCCCTTTGCCTTAAAGCAAAAATAGATGACAGCTCAACAAACTATCAACAAAAGGGGTGTTAGAGCAATCGATCATGCCAGGTGGGAAACACCCATCATGACCTCTGTCAAACCAGATGGGTCAGTGCGCATCTATGGAGACCATAAGGCAACCCTAAATCATGCGCTCCAACAAAGCGCAAACCCAGTCCCGGGAGTGCAACACTATTGCACTCACTAGGGGAGGAAAATATTTTTTGCGAAACTTGATCTCGCACAAGTGTATCAACAGCTACCAGTTGACCCCAAACCGCAGAGAGCACAGACTAATAGTCACAACACCAGAGGGGCATTCAAGTGCAAATGACTTCAATTGGCATTAGCGTTGCCCTGGGCATTTTCCAAAGCCTCATGGAGTGCCTTCTAAATTGAATCAAAGGAGTCGTCCCCTATTTTGATGATGTATTAGTATCAGTAAAAAATGCACAACAATTAGAAAATAGACTAAAAGAGGTTTTTGTGAAGATTCAGAAAAGCAGGCTTAAAGTCAAGAGAGAAAAATGTAAACTAGCCACTGACCAGGTCGAATTTTTTAGGCTACCTGATAGATGAGTAAGGGATACACATCCACTGAAAAAAAATAAAGGCGATAAAAGACGCACACCAGACCTAAGAACAAAACTGACCTACAAGCTTTCTTGGTCTCATTAATTTCTCAATGTTTCTCTGCCCCAAAAAGCGACCATACCAAGACCTTTACATTGACTGTTTAGATAAAAACTATATGGAAATGGGGCCACTGGGAACAAGCAGCATTCCAAAACATAAGGATTTTATTAACTTCTAACAATGTTTTGATATAGTACAGCAACACCCTGCCTTTGATGGTCACCTGTGATGCATCACCTTTTGGAATCGGTGCATCCTGAGCACAAACTACCAGACGGGCAGAGAGGCACCATTGCCTTCTATTCAAGCGCTGTTCAATCAGAAAGGAATACAGCAAACTAGACCAAGAAGCCCTCGCAATCATAGCCGTCGTCAAAAGATAGGTACAAATACCTATATGGTAGGACATTTTCAATTATCACTTACCACAAACCCTGCTAGGGATCTTAGCAGGAAACAAACAACCCCGAACATTCTGTTGCCAAGAATGACGAGGTGGTCAGAATTCCTTGATGCATACATTACACACTCATCCATCGGCCAGGAAAAACCATCCACCCATGCAGATGCCCTGAGCCGTTCCCTGCTGCCCGACATAGAAGGCGACCCAGCTCCCACCCTCTCCACTCTCCAAATCGAGTCATGGCCGAATCTGCCACTAACTTCAGTAGACGTCGCTAAAGCTACCACGAAAGACCCGCTGAGCTCGAATCCCCTGCATTGGGAAGGTAAGGGCTGGCTCCGGAGAGAATAGAGGCAAGACTTTTAAAACTTTTCGCAACTGACAGACTGAACTGTCTATTGAAAAAGGCTGTATACTGTGGGGGACGGGGTGGTAATCCCAAAAGTTACAGGAAGAAGTGTTGTGCATGTGCATGAGAGACACCCAGGCATAGTCAAAATGAAAGCCAAGCCAGGAGTTATGTCTGGTGGCCAGGCCTGGACAAGGACATTGAACGATGGGTGGCAACATGCATGACTGCCAAAAATCAAGGCTACCCCCCCACTGGCCACCAAGTCATGGAATGGGAAACTCCCAGAGGCCCATGGTCGAGACTGCATATTGACTTTGCTGGGCCAACAAAAGGGAACACCTATTTTGTAATCGTGGACGCCTACTCGAACTTGGTTAGAGGTTTCCTTATGGCATCCACTACTACCGAGGCAGTCATGAAACAGTTAAACAGACTTTTTGCCACTCATGGGCTGCCTGATGTTATAGTCCCTCGGACAATGTTGCCCCAGTTTATTCCGCTTTAACTTTCAAGGCAATACTTGGGCGGCACAAGGCATCCGACATGCCCTGACAGCGCTGGCTCATCCGGCTTCAAATGGATGGGCTGAATGCATGGTTTGTTATATCTAGGAGGC
>BHFT01014831.1:0-67998 GCA_004320025.1 Laticauda laticaudata | reverse complement strand
TGGAGAAATCTACAACTGGTTTGTAAAATCTACTTATGTTTATAAAGATGTTAAATGAAGCATCAGCCATTTGGATTTATTTTTCTGGCACTGAATTACTGCTGCAAAACTCCCAATACTTCTTTATCCAAAATGTGGAGTATCCAAAATGTGGATTTTCCTGCTTAGGTTCAGTCATTCTTTAAAAGAGATTTTCCTCTTTCTCCTCTTTCACTTCCTTTTAAGCAGCGTATAGCATCATCGTCCTAAGAGTAGGCCAGTTTTCATTGCATCTTGCTGTCTGAAGCCAACTCCAGGGCATAATTTAAAGGAAGCCTTTCCAACAGCAAAGCTTCAAAAATTGAAATGAAATCCTTTGAAAGCAAAACTTATTCCCTCAAAAGTCCCCCCCCCCTCCACTCTTTCCTTTAAAACAAAAACAAAGGACATTGTGGATCTGCCTCAATATTGAAGCATCACCTCGAAGTGAGTGAGAAATAAGTCAAAAAAATTAGACTCCAGCTTCAAGGAAAAATATGTTTCTTCAATAGCAAGAGTTCCAATTCTTATTAAATGAATGTCTGCTGTGAGACTTAGTGTAAACCCAACATAAAAAAATAATAATAATCAAGATTGCAGATTTGTGAGAAATCCAAAGGGGCTCCAGGAAGCAGAAGGATCAAATATATGTGCATTATAATGGTTTATATATAACGGAACAGTCCCTTGGGTGGATACATATGCATTTGAAAACCCACACCAAAGAGAAGGTAGTTCCTAGAAATAGAGATACAGTACATGGGCATATTGGAAAATGGGAATTGAGATGAGATTCCATTATGACAGAATAACAAGAGTTGGAAGGGACCTTGGAGGTCTTCTAATCCAACCCCTGCTCAGGCAGGAAACCCTAGACCATTTCAGACAAATGATTGTTCAATCTCTTCTTAAAAACCTCAGGTATTGGAGCACCCACAACTTTTGAAGGGAAGCTAGTCCACTGGTTAATTGTTCTCAACTGTCAGGAAATTTCCCCTTATTTCTAGTTTGGTTCTCTCCTTGATTAGTTTCCATCTGTTTCTTCCAGTTCTGCCTTCAGGTGCTTTGGAGAATAGCTTGATTCCCTCTTCTTTGTGGCAACCCCTCAAATACTGGAACACTTGCTATCATGTCACCCCTTATTCAGCAGACAAAATGTCTCCCTCAGAAAACGGCTTATTAATCAGAATAATTATACTGGGAAAAGAAATCTGCATTCTGAAAGAATCAAGATAACCTCTCGACATAAGTCAAAAAATAGGAGCCCTTCTGTCCTGTAGGTTAAGGAGTTAGACCAGATGGTGATTCCACCATAAATCTATATTTGATGAATTTAAATTTTCCAATAAAGGAATACGCCAGCCACATCCCCTGAGAGGTGGCTGTGCAATTAGAGACAGCTGACATACCTTCCAAAGCAGCCCTATAAACCTTGTAAAGGACACGGTTATTTTTAACCCTTTAAAAAGGAATGTTTTGTACCTGTGCTGGAAAACCTTTTTTTCCCAAAGGTTTTCCCTAACCTCATAAAAAGTCTCTGCTGGGTTATAGTAAGCATAATTTTCCTTTGTAATCAAATGCAATGCCGTGTGATTCCTGATTGCAACACATAAGGTAGAGAAATATGCCACATTTGTAATATTCTACGTAAAATGGTAGAGAATGAATATGAGCATTTTGCCAAACACAGCATAATTTGTATTCTAAATTGGAAATGTGATCAAAAGATGGGCACATTTTATCATATGTGGTGGGCTTGTGCTAAAAAAAAAATTGGGCAGAGATACACAGGTGGCTAGAAAAATTAATAGAGAAACATGTAGATTTTAAACCTGAACTATTTTTAATTAGGGATGATATCAGAAAAAATTGACAAGAAAAGTATGCATTTAGTATTATATGTCTTAACAGCAGCGAGGATTATCTTCGCACAATGTTGGAAAGATGAAGAAACATCGCAAGATGAAGAGATAATTAAGAAGATACTTCTGCAGAAATGAATAGACTTACATAGAAAATCAAATAGAAAGAAGACACAGAATATTATCAAACATGTAATTTATTTTGCCAGCGGTTGGAAAAAAGGGGTGGAGAGCAAGAATGGAATAAGCAAATTAAATACCCAGATGTCATTATGTTTATTAAGCACTAAGAAATGTAATTAATAGAAAATTAATAACATTTATTTTAAAAAACGTATTCTATAATTTCTCAGTTAAGCTGTTCTGTTTTGAAGATAAACACAGTATGAGCTCCTTTGTAAAATTGATGCTCCTAATACTGTACTAAATTACTCCAAATATTTTCCATGGCAATATTTAAAAAGATACAAGAATGTCTTTGTTCATGAAATATTATGGAATCGTGCATATAAAGATGTTTATTATTATATTCTACAGAAAATATTCAGTGAATTGGTTGCAAAATAGTATAGATGCAAAGAAATAACTTTTGCTTAATTCTAGCAAATAATTATTCGTAGATCTAAAAATAAATTTCTGGAAAGACACCAGAAAGTGTTATAACACCCTTTTTTCCTTTTCTCTCTCTCCTTATTTATCATCTTATTTAAAAAGGAAAATTTTAATGAAGTTAAAAATAAAATATTCCACCTCTTACCAGCATGTACAATATGCCTTAACATCTTTGTGCAGCTAACAAAACAATAGCACTGTGTTTAATTAATGTTGCATCAACAAGGGTATGTACATTGCGTTCCCAATTAAGTTCTTAAAAATAATTTGACTAACAACTGCCGCTAACCTATTTTTTTTTTAAGAAAAACAGTTATATACCATTTTTTTCTTTATTAGTGGAACATCTCCTTAATTGGATGACATCTGTTGTCATGTATACATTTCAAATACACAGGAAATCCAAATCCTAAATACATCTTTCCAAACTGAGTAGCTTTCAATGTATACTCAACTATTGGAGAGTAAAATTGTTTAAAATATGATTTGTCTTGTTCAGGCAGCATTTATTTGTAAAGGAACCTATTTTATATAAACAACATAAACTTATCAGAATAACTAGTGAAAGTTGCTTCTTGTGAGTTTACACAACTAAATTCCGGTAAACCCTGATTTTATTTGACAAGAAGAACTTTAGTTGGGAAATGAGGATGGATTTTTAGAGTTTTCCCACAAATACCTGTAAAATCCTGCAATTATATTACCTGTGGTTGCCTAACCACATTGCCTAATCCAGAAGAGAGCCTAGGATCATATTCTGATGAAAGTTCCTATCAAAAGCTTTTTGAGAGGCAACATTTATGAAATCAATTAAAATACTTTTTAAAAAAATGAGAGCATATTTTAATGTCTAGGTGCATGAACCTTAGAACAACAACAAAAAAGCTCTGTTATTTATTGTATAAATAACATGATTGTATAAAATTATTTACAGAAATATGTCCAGCTCAGTCAGTGACTTCTTGGAGGGATGGTGTTTCAAATATCATTAGACTTTGGTTTGCTGGTACAGTGTGTTAAGATATTTAAAATGTAATAGCTGGAGCAGTGAAGGATTGGACCACAAGTAAAAACCCACAGTTACAACTAATTGGATAAAGAGAGTTAGCCACTACAAGGCAATCTGAGCTGTGATAGGTTGCTGTGAGAGAAAAGGGGGAGTTTCCTTATTTCTCACCTTTTTTTCCTCTCTCTTATAATTTACCTAATTATGCTTCTGTTTGCCTCTCTTAAGCCCCTGTCACACTGCACCAACGGATGCAAAGAGGATGTAAAATGGACAAAAAAGCTTGCCATCCGTTGGTCTGTTAACCGAGATGTACTCACTGCCTCCATTTTTGCTTCCTCTCTATCCATCCAGCATCCGTTTATTGACGTTTCATCCGCTCAGAAAGTTTTGAGCTGCTCAAAACTTTTGAGCGGAAAATGTATCCAATGCGTCCGTTCTGCATCCGCTACGCATCCGTTCTGCATCCGTTACGCATCCGCTATATGCCGCTAGGCATCCGTTCCGCATCCGCACAAAATCGCAATCCGCTCAGACGCAGGAGGAAGCGGAACAGATGCAGAACGGATGCAGCATGGAAACAAAGCGTTTAAAACGGAAAAAACGTTTCCAGAGGGGACCTATCTCGGATTAAGGATGTCTACAGGATGCCTAGAGGATGCCTATAGAGGATGCAAAGGGACACCTATACTGCCTATAAAAAGGCGGAGCAACTCATCTGCATCTCACTTTCAGACCAGCAGCCAGCTGTGCAGACCTCTGCAGCCTTCATCTGACTCTTCCTCTTCCACAGCATCCAGTCATGTCAAACCGTGGATCGTAACACAGTCCTTTGCAGCCACCATCCTTCCGCAACAGTGCGAAGCCATCTACAGGCTCTGTGAACTCTACTCCGGGAAGAAAAAGGAGGCGGCCAAGAAGCATCTGGGGTCCGAAGATGGATCGGGAGAAGAGCAGAGTATGGACTGTACAACAAGCTGATGGTGGAGCTCAGGAACGAAGACACTTGGGCATTCCAGAGTTCATGAGGTTGCCTCCAGCCATTGTTGACGAACTTGTGCAGCGCCTGACACCAGGTTGACCAAGGCAAACACCAACTTCTGGCCCAGCCTGGAAACCTGGCTCAAGGTGGCACTCACTCTGCGCCACCTGGCCTCAGGACCACCTACAGGAGCATGCAGTATGGCTGGAGGGTGCCACACAACACCACAGCATTGTGGTCAGAGAAGTGGTGCAGGCCATCATCGAAGAATACCTGCAGGAGCTCCTCCAGTGCCCCTCCACTGATGAGGGATGGAAGAAAGTTGCAGAAGCAAGTGGTACTAGAGGTGGAACTTCCCCCACACCGTTGGAGCCATAGATGGGAAGCACGTGGCCTGCAAAGCGCCACCCAAGTCAGGCTCCATTATTTCAACTACAAGGGGCTTCTTCAGCATCGTCCTCTTTGCCATGGTCGATGCTGACTACAAGTTCATGTACATCGATGCTTCAGGCACGGCTCATCATCAGATGCCAGGTATACAACGCCAGTCACCTCAAGAGGAGCTGGAACGCAACCTCATCGTGGCTTCCCAGATCCAGACCCCTTGCCCAATGACACGCAAGATGTACCCTACTTCATCTGGGGGATGACGCCTTCTCCCTCACAACCTACCTCATGAAGCCCTACACCTCCAAATACCTCACCCGTGAAGAGAGATCTTCAAAATACAGGCTGTCCAGGCAAGGCGGGTGGTGGAGAAACCCCTTTGCATCCCGGCCAACAGGTTCCAGTACTTCTCACCACCATGCAGCATCACCCACAGACCGTGAGGAGGATCATGGAAGCTTGCTGCATCCTGCACAATCTCATGCGCACCCGCTACCCAGTCTTGCAGAACAGGCTCGTGGACCTCCAGCAAGGCAATAGGGACATGGAGCCTGGGGAATGGAGGCAAGGGTGAAACCTGATAGAACATCAGGATGTGCAAGGCCCCAACAGAGCCTCACATGAAGGGAAAAGCAGCGCAACCTCCTGAAACACTGGTGCAACTCCCCAGCTGAGCGGCTGGAGTGGCAAGAAGATGATAGATGCTTAATGGATGCTTCCTTCAGCCTGTCTCATCACACTTGATGAATTGGCCATGTATGTTGAGTGGCCCTACAATGAACAGGGCATTTAAGAAAGAGTTGTGTTTATGTTGACATGTGTGGATGATTGATTATATTGCTTATTGATAATAAAAGGGCCATAGTGTGGCACCTGGGAGGTGGACCATACAGTCCACTATGTCTGCACTGGCGAGGTTTATCTATCCCACAGCTATTACCCATCCCAAAGGATCCCTGCCCATCCCACAGGTATTCCCTGCCCACCCCACTGCTATTCTTAACCCATCCCACAAGCATGCAAAGGCTTAAACCATTTCTAAAAGTTTCCAGCAAGACTTTATTAAAAAAAAGAAATGAAGCAAGTGGTGAATCAAAAATAGACTTTATTAACAACAAGCTATAAGACAAAAATGAGTCTCTGGCACTCCTCTTGGTCGCTCAGTCTCAGGGGTGAAGGTGCAGGTGCTGTGGAGGTGGCTGGTGCTGGAGTGCTTGTCTCAGCCTCCTCCAGCCAGAAGCAGCAGAAGCGCCAGCCCCAGAAGAGCGAGCCCGTGCTGCAGAAGTGCCCAGCAGAACCAGAGTGAGGGCCAGGGGGCGGGATGGTAGCCCTCTCCCTCTTGCAAGGGGTGGCAGGCAGATGCTGAGGCTTGCTGTGGCTTCAGCATTGTTTGTGGGGTTGCTGGCTGGCAGGGAGGCTGGCAGGCACCAAGGCTGCAGGAAGGCTGGCAGGTAGGCAGGCACCAAGGCTGGCAGGAAGGCTGGCACCAAGGCTGGCAGGAAGGTTGTAGGAAGGCTGGCAGTCAGGCAGGCAGGCAGAGCATTAACCAAGGCTGGCAGGCAGGCAGACAGCAAGGCTGTGCAGGGAGGCTGGCAGCAAGGCTGGCAGCAAGGCTGGCAGGCAGATATGCAGGCAGACATGCAGGCAGGACAGGCAAGGCAGTCGATATGTCTGGAAGCAAGGTTCTTTCCTCTGAATGGTGACCTGCTTCCGAGCTGCTTCCGTTATATCCACGGGGCTTGATGCAATGCATCCTCCCCGCATGCGCCATTAACGCCAGGCATCCGTTAGGCTTCCGCTGTGCATCCGCTTAGACTTCCGCTCTGCATCCGCTTCATCCACTGTGCATCCGCTCTGCATCCGCTGTGTCCGTTCCGCGTCCGCTTTGCTGAGGCCCCCCGGAAGCCCTGCGGATGTGCCATCTGCTCCCATCCACTTCCATCCGCTAGGCTTCCATTCCACATCTGCTTTCCATCCGCCCTGCGTCCTCCCCCCATCCGTGTTATCCGCTCCGGTTATGCAAATTTTTGCCCCTTTTGAGAGCGGATAATAAAGGAAGGAACATTTTGCTCGTCCGTTGTGTCCGTTTTGCATCCGTTGGACAGTGTGACAGGGCCTTTAGTTACTGTAGATATATTTATTTATATAAAGCCACAAGTTCTTGTCAGCATCTCTGACACCATTTGGACACCGCTGTGCAATTCCCTGGCACAGTAATACCTCAGTTCTCAACTGTTTTGAGGTGAAAATTTTGCCCTGGTACTCATCATTTGTTTGGTACTTGACTCACAAGATAGAACTTGTCCGGGTTGGCCTCCTTGTGACTCACTACATTATTCCTTATGGGGAAAAAATGTTTGTTACTCATTGTTTTTGGTACTCATTGCGCCTCCTAGAACCTGTATTGCTCCTGTTGGAATCTGATTCTGAAGGGGAGATTGAGGAGTTGACAGGGAGTGGGAGTCTGGCTCCAGCGGCTGTGGAGGAAACTGGGGAAGGGCACAATCCGGCTGGGCATTCAGAGGAAGACCCAGGCCTACCCCGTCTTCATCCTAGGGCACGCAGGGAGGAACAGAGAAGGGAGCAACATGAGTTACATGGGTTACAGGGGAGAAAAGGGCCCTGTTTCCCTTCATTACCTGCAGCTGGGAAAACAGGATTTAAAAAGGTGTTTGCGCACAGCACCTTGCTGGAAGCAAAGCATGAATTATATTTGTTTGTCGAGGTTATCTGGGGTCTGGCATCCTCTCAATTGTGTGTGGTTTGTTATCTTTTGAAGTCTGGAATTCCTTATCCTGCCTTGTCTCATTAATTGTTGCAGCATGGTTTGTGTTGATTTTTATTTATAATTTAAATGTACTTTGGCTTTGGACTGAATTTCTTCCCTTTAAAGACTGTTCTTGGGAGAGTTTTTTCTCCAGCCAATGATAACTGGACATTGGGACCCAAGTTGGAGGAATTAAAGGGACTTTACCTATTTTTGTGACTTTGTTGCTTTTGTACCAGACCCCAGGTCATCACAGTACCACTGTATTTGGTTTAAGAATCTTAGTAAGCTTACTTTGGATTGCTTTAGCCCAATACTGTTTTCCTGCTAATCTTGCTATTTTTATATAAACAAACAAATAAATAACACCAGCATAAGGAACATTATTTGGAATGGTCATTCATTTTGAATACCTGGGCAAGCATCAAGTTAAGGAATGGATTTTCCTCCAAGGAATTGCAGATGGATTGTTTCCATATTTTGCTAACCTCAGTGAAGCTTATATTTCCAAGTACATGAATGCTTTTTAAGACAACAAGCAGAGATATTTAATTAAAGTGTCATCAGTGAATCATCTTGGCCTACCCCACAGGTATGGAAAGAATCCACACTATCAAACAGAGGCTGGTGTTTTACCCAGATAAGCAGGATGTCATTGTAATGTTATGTTCTTGACTACTGACTGTGCTGTAATGCTGTGAGCCTGAAGAAAATCCTTCAAGACCCATCACAAGTGATTCAGTGGATTGAAACCAACAGATCCACCACTTTCTGTACTGGTCTCCAAGAGAAACAGATCTTGGTTATGCAATTTGAACAAATAGGAGCCTTTTGCACAATTGTACAATTTACATATCCGAGAGTTTTCATATGGGGAAACTGAATGTTCAACAAATCCCCACTGGCTTTCTCTCTTCATGAACAAGTACTTCTGCCATTAATATAGTGGCCTGTGTTATTCTACAAGTTAGCCATGAGATGAGATGGGATGAGTTTTTAATGGAGTGGAATGGAATGGAATAGAACAGAACAAAACAGAACAGAACAGAACAGAATAGAATAGAATAGAATAGAATAGAATAGAATAGAATAGAAAATATGGAATGGAATGGAGTAAAGTGGAATGCAGTAGAATAGAAATAGGAATAGAATGGAATGGTACAGAATAGAATAGAAAATATGGAATGGAACAGAACAGAACAGAGATGAAGAAGTTTCTTTGTATGAGAAGCAAAACATCTTCAAAGAATAACAAGAAAGTCCAATTGCCTCTTGAAAAAGCACCTTTGGGACAAAGATAATTTAACTAATGAAACAGACTAATATTTAATGGCAGCGAAGCTTTAGAGCTCTCAAGTGGCTGTTTTCAATCCTAAACTGTGCAATTAAAATTTTTGACTGGAATGTTCCCAAAGGTACTACTTTTAAATATCTTAATTAGCAGCAATCCCATTGCACATGATAGCAATTCTGAGCACACTGACCTATATGAAAAGGGAGATGGGTAATTATCTGACATTAACACAAGATGGAACCTCTTTCTGGATTTGAGAAGATGGGAAGGAAAGAAGGAAAGAAAGAAGGGAGGGAGGAGAGAGTGTAGGAGGGAGGAGGGAGGGAGGAAAGGAAGAAAGGAAGAAAGGAAAAGGAAGAGAAGGAATGAAGGAAAGAGAGAAAGGAAGGGAGGAGGGAGGGAAGGAATGAAGAAAGGAGAGAGAAGAAGGGAAGAGGGAGGGAAGGAAGGAAGGAGAGAGGAAGAGAAGAGGGAGGGAGGGAAGGAAGGAAGGAAAGTTGGAATGAAGATCATACTTTGAATATGCAGAAGTCTGTATATTATAGAATACCTGTACTTTAAGTTTAACGATTTCATATATAAGTGCATCTAAATTAATTAGCTGAAGTAGCTGATCACCACTTCTATCAGATATCAATCAACAACAACAGCATGGTATTGCTGATATTCTGTCTTTGAAAGAACCCAGGAGCACCAAAAACACATTTAGTAAAATTGTTTTAGGGAAGTTATCCTTTCCAGTTCAGCATCTAAGAAGCTTTTGGATTTAAGAGGCAATATGGGCCATTTTCTCACTGATTTAAACCATTATCAATTTCTCCAAATCAGATTACTTGATTCATATTGGAGGGGGGGGCATTTTGGCAATGAAAGAGCTGAGGGGGAGGATTCAGCTGTTGCCCACAGGTTTCAAAGGACAATCTGTTGCTCGGACGCTTTGATGAGCCAACAACAAGCAACAGAGCCTAAACAACAGATGATTGGTCAAGTTGACTCCAAATACTTGTTTCTAGACCAGTTTCTGCAACCTTTCCAGCTAGTGACCTGGCGTGGGGTGAGGGGGGGAAGAAGGGATAGGTTTGTATGAGGGCAAGGTGTATGCACCCTCCACTTGCATGAGTGGGGCTGCATGTGTGTGTGTCAGCCCATCACTCACGCGGCCAGGATGCATACAGGCCATAGTCTGATAGTGCTACATCTCCCCTCCATTTTTTGCCTTCCTGGGCCTCAGGGAAGCCTCCTGGGTGAAGCAGTAAGTAAGTGCGGGGAATCCCAGCACAGCTGATCATAGAAACAGCTGATCGTCAGGAGGGGAAAAAAAGAAATACCTTAAGGAGTGATTGGGTGGGGAAGATGCAGTCAGCAATGTTGGGCATGCACGCAATGTTGCGCAAGTGCGATAAGGACTGACTGGGTGGGGAGGAGAGGGGTGGGGCAGCCAGGGCACAATTTGCCGGTTCTCTGAACTGCGCAGAATCATAACAACCGGTTCTATAGAACCGGTCCAAACCGGTAGAATCCCAGCCCTGGCTTTGGCCCTCAGATTGGGACCCCTGTTCTGGACCATATAAGTTTATCACTTGGCATTAAAGAAACAAACTCATCTCTATTGAAGAAGCAGTTTCATTCCCCAGTCTTCACCAAGCACTGTAAGCATTTTATTTCCTCCTTGTGTGAAACACCTCAGGGTAGAGAATTTCTCCTTTTCTCTGGTGTCTATTGGTTCTGTCTTTAGTCATATCTTCAGCTCAGTCCTTAATCCATCCTTTATCATGCTCAAGGAAGATAATGACCAGAACTGAGGGAAGCAAATTGTTTTTATAGAGTGTAAAGCAAGGGTCTTCAAACTTGACAGCTTTAAGACTTGTAGACTTCAACTCCCACAATTCCTCCTCCAGTCATGTTAGCTCAGGAATTCTGGGTTGAAGTCCACAAGTCTTAAAGTTGTCAAGTTTGAAGATCCTTGGTGTAAAGCAACAATGATTTACTGTATATCTATGGACATTCTCAGTCATCCAGGTCATGGTTGTCTCCAAAAGTGCTTTTTCAAAAAGGCAACTGGACTTTCTTGTTTTTTCCTTGAAGACATTTCGCTTCTCATCCAAGAAGCTTCTTCAGTTGAGCTCAATACAGACTGACAATTTCTTCAGAGCTGAAGAGGCTTCTTGGATGAGAAGTGAAATCTTTCAGGAAAAAGAAAGAAAGTCTAGTTACCTTTTGAAAAAGCACCTTTGAGACCCCAGGATCCATGTGAGGGGCTGATATAGATATCTGGCTACAGGGGTGTTTGCAGGCTATGTTTAAAAAAAAAGCTAAGATGGCAGCTACAATCATGCAGTCAGAACTGAACACAATGCTCAGCAAGTACAGGTAGTCCTTGACTTACAATCATTCATTTAGCAACCATTTGCAGTTACTTCAGCGCATCTCCACAGTCATGTGATCAAAATTCAGGCTCTTAGCAATAGGAATGTATTTATGAAGGTTGCAGCACCCTGAGGTCACATGATCTACATGAGCCATGGTGGCACAGTGGTTAAAACACAGGGTTGCAAACTAATTCTGCTGACTGCCGGCTGCCAGCAGTTTCAGCAGTTCGATTCTGACCAGCTCAAGGCCTTCCGTCCTTCCAAGGTCAGTAAAACGAAGACCCAGATTGTTGGGGGCAATAGGCTGATTCTGTAAACCGCTTAGAGAGAGCTATGTAAAGCCTTGTGAAGTGGAATATAAGTCTGTGCTATTGCTATCTCTGCAATGGTGGCACAGTGGTGAGAATGCAGCATTGCAGGCTAATTCTGCCGACTGCCAGCAGTTCGATCTTGATTGGCTCTAGGTTGACTCAGCCTTCCATCCTTCCAAGGTTGGTAAAATGAGGACCCAGATTGTTCGGAGCAACTGGCTGTAAACTGCTTAGAGTGGGCTCTAAAGCACTGAAATGTAGCAATGGAAATTCTAGTTCCAGTTGTATGTCACGGGCTACCTGTATTTTGCAATCAGTATTGGCTCACCTTAGAGAATTGTGGCAAGCATAAAATGAGGTTTGGGGAAAGAAAACTCTACTAGTCTGGAAACCATGGAAAAATGCAAGACAGAAATGTAATACTAAATAAATTTGGACTCTTTTTGGCTTTCATCTATTTTGACCGCAATGTGAGAACTCAGTGGAACCTGCTTTTGTCTATAAATTAACATAATCCTTTGGTTACTTCTCTTTTTTGGACAATTCATCAGATTTATGTTTTCTTCAGACAGAAACCCTCAGTCCAAGGCTATAGGTTTTGATGGAAGTTATTTCTGCGGATGCTCAGCTTGAGTAGAAATTTTATAAGACTGTTCAGAAGTACTGACTGCGCAAAAAAAATAATAACTAAACAAAAAATAATAAAAATTTAAAAACCCAGTTAGATCGCTGCTGTCAGCTGGGTTTTATGGAAACAAGAAAAATATGCAGTAGAATTCACTACGAAAGTAAGAACTCAGCTAAAAGGCCACTGCTATTATTTATCTGAGACCCTATTTTAAAAATACTAATAAAACAAATCAAAGTAAAACAAACTCATAAAATACATTTCTGGGACTTTCTGAATTTTACATTTTAATTCAAAGTAGGGGGTTAATCTAATCGTATTCATTTCCAATAAATTTCTCAACTGAAAGAATCACAATCCCACTGAGAAACACTCAGCTGAGATAATTGGTTGTTAAAAAAATGAGAATTTAATTTACAAGTACATTTCTAGAATTCTGCATCCACATTGCTTCTTCATTCTTGAATTATCTACAGTCAAATGTTAATTTCCCATAGACAGGCACCTCATTTCCTCAAAAATAGGGTTTTTTCTGCTTGTTGATGATCCACTTAATTTTTTTTTTAACTGCTTACTCTGTCACAAATCTGGAAGAGTTCACATATGATTAAACTAGTTATCAGGGGTCCCCAACCCTGATGTTATGGCCTGTTGGTTGTCGGGCCCTCCGGCAGAATCAGAGGAGGAATAGGCGGTGTGGGGTCAGCATCAGGGCAACCTGAGAGCTTTGAGGGGGAAGAGGGAATGGAGCTGGCAGAGAGAGAGAAAGACAGAGGCGGAACCTGGGCCGTCTGTCAGCCCTCAGATGGGGAGTCAACATTCCCCAGGTCTGGAGGTGGCTGATGAGGAAGAGGAGGAACAGCTGGGTCCAGTGCCTGACACACAAATGCACAGAAGGCAGAGGAGAGGAGAGCAGTGGAAATCTATGGGCTGGTTCTTGGGATGGAATAGCCACAGCTACTAGTGATGCCCCTTTGTGGCTCTGGGGATAAATGGCAGGGGGCAGAGATGAATAGATGTGGCAGACAACTACTCATCTCCCTGCTGGACAAAGTTGTTGAGAGAGAGACTTTTTGCCGGGGCTGCTTGTGCTCCTAATAAAGGAATGTTGTTTGCCTACAGAGGGTTTGTCATATTTGTGAGCTGAGTCAGTAAACCTGAGGCTATGGACTGCTACAAGTCCGTGGCCTGTTAGGAACTGGGCCATGCAAGGAAAGCTTCATCTGTGCATGCACAGGGATTGAGGTTCCACGCAAAACAATCTTCCCCACCAGTCTGTGGAAAAATTGGCGACCGGTCCTTGGTGTCGGAAAGATTGGGGATCGCTGGTCTATATAATTTGAGGATAAAATGGTTGCGTTTCATAGCTATGTGGTTAGAAAAAGTAAAAGTAAAACAGAAAATGTATGCTATGAACACCCCTGACATCAAGTGGGTTTAACATCTTGATTAAAAAATGTTTAAATTATAACAGCAAATTATACATGGTTATTTGAATATTTTATTTATTAAGCAAATTTATATAACTCACATGGAGGTGATTCTAGGAGATTTAACAACATTCTTTTAAAAAATCCACTCTATAATAAAACACATTTTAAAAAACCCTCAACCTCCTCCCATAGCAATAAAACACAAATAAACCAGCCAGTTGAACTCCATTCATAGTCCCCAGGCCTGCTGATAAAACCAAATTTTTAGAGTCTTCCAAAAAGCAACAAGATAAGGGCCAACTATGTCTCCGGTTGAATATGTTCCATAAAGGAGAGGCCACCACTGAGAAGGCCCTTATACAATATACAGCACTATTTGGATATCCCAAAGAAAGAACAGAGGGTAAAATGGAATAAAAACTCAAATCTCCAGTAAACAAAATATCAACATTCTCTACTTATAGATTGATAATTATGATTGATTCAGTTAAAGGTACGTGTTTACTTTGGGCACAAATCCATCTTTTTAGAAATAAATTGGTATCTCCAACTGAAACATGGTGCTCATTACATAGTGGCAGTTCACCAAACATGACCATTCCTACAATGGTTCTATTTTTATGCATGTTAATTCACAGTATTAATTGTTCATTGGAAAACTTATTTGTATGTTTTTTTAAACTAAAGACCAATGATTTGAAGACAGAAAGGAGGAGAAATGAAATGAATACTGCTTGTTCTCCAAGACCGGAAACCAGTAACACAAAGGATGGAAACAAATGAAGAACATTTCCAGGAATTGAGTGTGTCCAGCTAAATGAAAAGGAGGAGTAGGGGGCAACATGATAGCAGTGTTCCAATATCTTAGGGAGTCCAGCTATTCTCCAAAGCCCCTGAAGGCAGGACAAGAAGCCATGGATGGAATCTCATCAAGGAGAAAAGCAACCTAGAACTAAGGAGAAATTTCCTGACAGAACAATTGATCAGTGCAATGGGTTGCTTTCAGAAGTAGGCGGCTTTTAAGAAGAGACTGGTAAGCCACTTGTCTGAAATGATATAGGCTCTCCTGCTTGAACAGGGAGTTTGACTGGAAGACCTCAAAGTCCCCACTCTATTATTCAGTTAATTCATCTATCTTTCATCCATGCCTTTTTGTTTTGATCCGTAAAAATGCATTTTATTGTTTGAAAGCTGTAGTGTATAGGCCAGGTGTCAGCAACCTGAAGCTCTGGAGCTGCATGTGGCTCTTTGGGCCCTCTGCTATGGCTCCCTGTTGGGTGATCCCACCACTGGCTGTCCCCACCCCTTCCCCTCCCCTTCCTCTTCCAGGCACTCCTCGCCTGGCCTGAGAAAGGAAAACACAAAAAACAGAAATGAGAGGGAGAGAGGGAGAGGGAGGGGAGGGAGGGAGACCCATTTCCCACAGAAAAGAAAACATAAGGAGCCACAAAACCTGGGTAGGCATGGTGGTGGGGATCATGTGACTGGGTGGGAGAGACGTTGAGTTGGTCACGCCCACCTAGGTTTTGTGGCTCCCGGTGTTTTCTTTTCTGTGGGAAACAGGTCCAAATCGCTCTTTGAGTGTTTAAGGTTGCCGACCCCTGGTATAGGCAATTTGAATTTCCATTTTTGTCTAACCAGCTTAAATGTTTTGTAATTCTTTGGATAAGACTATATATGAAGTACCATTGTTGTTCAATACTTTAAATACAAACACTTTTGTCAGCCTTTTTCTTCTTCTAAAAAAATAATTAATATGATGCAGTGCATATAAAAAAATTAATACATAAGGAGTGTTTAAAATAACTGTCCAAAGGAAGGTAAAAGTAGACACATTACAGCATTAAGTGAAGGATAAGATACAAATACAAAAGCGCAATAACACTTTTAAATAAACTTGAGTTGCAATTCTCATGCCTTTTAATTAAAGCCATCATAAAAACTTACCTATTGAAAATTGGAGCACAGAAGCTGTTGTTGTGTTCAGGCCATTGGTAATCTATAAAAAAAAGTGGGGGAGAATTGTTGAATTGATTCACCATATTAAGTTGTTGCTATACCTCTATTGAACATAAAACTGAAATCTTTGTTCTTCAGTCCAGTATCCTGTTAAACCTTCAAAGCAATTCAAGGCAGTCATATCCTAGAATCTCTCAGGGTATACAGTATATTTAGTAGATTAGGAGACCATGGCAAGATTCTGTCTACCAACTGTAAGCAAATAGTTGAACTCGTTTGGCTTTTGTTGGGCCATCTTTGGGCTTGGGCCTGACATTGTCTTTTTGACAATTACAGTTTTATCACACCAGTTTTAAAAATATAGAAATAACTTTAATTACTAATGAAGATAGTAAGTGTAATATGTGCATACATTCTTTGTGATCCGATAGAATTCCTCAGCCAGCATGGGAATTCTGGGAATAGAAGTCCATAAGTCTTAAAGTTGGCCACGGTGGGTAGCCCTGATATCTATACAACTATAAAAGAATAGGAACTCCAGTTCTAGACATTTATAACTTATTCCTTATTGACTTCTTTAGCGCTCCAAAGCCCTGCCTGGAACTTAGCCTGAAAGTAAATTTATAGCCAGAAGCAAGTGATTAGAAATTCTCCAACTGTCCCTGAACAGCTTGGAGAAAATCAATCTCTAGGGCCCTTAGACACTTATTCCTTCCTTATATTCATGAAGTTCTTCTCCCCTTCACTAAAGTATGGTGTCTTCTGTCTTTTGGTGTTGGAGTGAGAGGACAAGGATGAGATATATTTTGGAGGTCTTCCAAGGATGGAAAGCAGGAAGTGCCCAGTCTTCTTGCTAACTCATCCACCTCTCCTAAACTACAAATCTTGTTTAATTCTCACTCCCACCAAAGTTTGCATACCTGACACAAATCAGGTGCCCACCAGAAGAACCTCACCCTCACATGGCTAAAAGAAAGGAATGAAGGAATAAATCCAGGGATGGGATACAGCTGGTACGGACCGATTTGGATGAACCGGTAGCTCCAGCAATCAGCTGGCCCTGCCCACCTGCCCCTGCGCTATTCTGTCCTATATTTCTTTTGTTTGAAGCCCAACTGATAGACTCTGCCGTGTCTCAGCTAATTTACTCGCCAGGGCAGTAGTTTACTTACCCTTACTCACCAGGGCAGTAGAAGGTAAGTTTTTGAGATGTTTTCAAATGCACCATGCATGCAAGAAGCGCACGCTCAGAGAACCGGTTATTACACTGGTTGAATCCTACCACTGAATGAATCCATAGTTATAAAAGTAACCATTACTTTTAGAAGGTAGACAATTCAACTCCATGTGATCATTGTTTCCATCTTTCTCTTTTCAGAACTCCCAGATAGCAAGAAGCTCTCAACTGCAGATTGGGAAAATAGTTGGAAGTCCAACTCATCCCTACTTTAATGAGATTTCCTATTCCAAACAATTCAATTCCATGTGAACACTGTCTCCATCTTTCTCTTATCCCAACTCCCAACAGTGTTCTCTTTGATCATAGGTGGGGGAGAATTAGAAATCATGATCTCAGATAGCAGGACATCTCATTGAAGGTCTGGAGTTGTAGTTCAGCTACTTCCACATCGATTCCACAGCAATTGAGAGATTATTGCTTTGTGCAGCAGAACATTGTTATGTTAGATGTGTGTTTAAAAACGCACATCCTTATGCATTTAATAAACCCATGGAAGAAAGACCCTTCAGAAATGAGAGGATGCCCAAATGACCATGGAGAGTGATGACCAGCGACCAGAGAAGAAGGGCTTGCTCATAATATCTTATGGCCAACAGAATCCCAGCTGATCTGAATCCTGACTGCATCATGAACAGACAATGAGACATTGCTGATGAAACATTCAACATCATGCCCAACCAGGAGACTGTGAATTCCAGTCTCTCCTTAGGCATAAAGTCAGCTGAGTGATCTGAGCCAGTCACTCTCAACCCTAGGAAGCAGGATATTACCAGGAGTCAATATTGTCTCAAAGCCCCCCCCCCCCCCCNNCCCCCCCCCCCCCCCAAAAAAAATCAGTTTAAGCTGCCTCATCGCAGAAGTGACAAAATCTGATGGTGGAGTCAAAAGAGGGATCAGCCTAGAATCTTTATATAGTCACAAATGAACTAAGTCCAACATCCCTTGAATTCCTTGGAGATTTATCAAATCCCAAGCAATTGCTGACTGTTACTTGAAAAGACTCCTGTGTATAGGTGTTCAGCAATAAACCGGTTTAACTGGACTTTCAGGTGTGGCTCAGTGGCTTAAGAGACTGAGCTTGTCGATCAGAAAGGTCAGCAGTTTGGCGGTTCGAATCCCTAGCGCTGTGTAACCGAGTGAGCTCCCGTTACTTGTCCCAGCTTCTGCCAACCTAGCAGTTTGAAAGCATGTAAAGAAATGCAATAGAAAAATAGGGACCATTTTGGTGGGAAGGGAACAGCATTCCATGCACCATCGGCATTTAGTCATGCCGGCCACATGACCACGGAGATGTCTTCAGACAGCGCTGGTTCTTTGGCTTTGTGACGGAGATGAGCACCACCCCCTAGAACTGGAAACGACTAGCACGTATGTGTGAGGGGAACCTTTACCTTTACCTTAATAAATCTGAAGTGACATTAAGGCAGATTTAAGCTAACAGGTTTAATTTAAAAAAAAACTTGAAGGAGAGAAGAGTATATTTAAGAATTGCGATGCAGGAAAAAAAGGTGCCATACAAGGTTAAAATGTCGTATAAAATGAAACTAACCGAAGCAGAGAGAACTTGCTGTGTTTGATACCTTTCTTTAACAGATCTGGTATGTGGTTCATTACATCATGTAACATAAATTCTGCTACTATTTGCTAACTTGTGGTCTCTCCAACATTATGGAGAGACTATTTAACCATGGATCATTGAGAACATGAGCAAGGAAATGAGTCAGTATAATTTCACTCTTCAAAAATTCACGGACCCTGTTTAAGAATTATTGTCTATCTCAAATAGGGTGCAACATTTTCTGAGATCTTTTAATTTAGAAGAATCAGACATTAAATATTGAATGCAAATCACTGCACAATGATCCTTCCCTCCCAGCCGAGTGCCATGAATTAAAAATAGTTGTCAAGCCAAGCCACTAAAACTGCCTGAACTAATGTATTTTCAGTCTTGCAATAACCTTGGATGGGAAAATCCAGTATTTTTACGACTGTTCCTTAATCTTGTATATTCAGTTAAGTTCCCCTTCCCTGGTTTAATTCAAAGCCTGTTCCATATGCTGAGGGAACTCAGTGAAATGTTGGCTTGTTCAGGTAGTCCTTGAATCATGACCACAATTGAGCCCAAAATTTCTGTTATTAAATGAGACAGTTATTAAGTGAGTTTTGCCCCATTTTACGATCTTTCTTGCCAGAGTTGCTGAGTGAATCACTCTTTGTTTAGTGAATCTGGTTTCCACAATGACTTATCAGGAGCAGAGCTGGTCTTCAGCAGGTTCTGACCAGTTCTGGAGAACCGGTAGCGGAAATTTGGAATAGTTCGGAGAACTGGAAAATCCCACCTCTGACTGGCCCTGCCAACCCCATCTCTTCTCTGCCTTCCAAGTCCCAGCTGATTGGCTGGGTCTTCTTTGGTTGCCCTGCACAGGAGAATGGAGCTGGAAAGCAGGTTAGTGGGGTGGGGAGGGAGTGGGATTTTGCAGTATCTTTCCCCTGCCATGCTCATTAAGTCATGCCCACCAAGCCATACCACACCCACCAAGCCATGTCCACAGAACTGCTAGTAAAAATGTTTGAATCCCACCATTGAGCAGGAAGTTGCAAAAGGTAATCACATGACCCCAGGGATGCTGCAATGATTATAAGCGTGAGAAAGATTCATAGGTCACTTTTTTTGGTGCCATTGCAGCTTTGAATGGCCACAAAATGAACTGCTGTAAGTCAAGGACTACCTGTACTTATATAGTCTTCTAAAATTTGGGAGGAGCCTGTGATTATGAGGCTCAGTACCAGTTACACATTCATTAAACAGGGTGATGTAATTGAGAAATTTAGCTATGTACAATCCACTGCAGTGTTTCTTGACTTTGTCAATTTTAAGATCTGTGGACTTCAACTCCCAGAATCCATAGCTGGCAGGGGAATTCTGGGAATTGAAGTCCAAGCATCTTAAAGTTGCCATGGTTGAAAAACACCATATTATGGTTTCAGAAAATGTTAAATGAGCAAATGTTAAACCTCCCTCTCTGAGGGAGATGGGAGGCGCAGAAATACCAAATTTTTTAAAAAATATAAATCAATAAATCAAACTTAACAAATGGCACTGATTCGCTTAACAACTCTGGCAAGAAAGGTGGTAAAACGGGGCAAAACTCACTCAACAGATTTCTCACTTAGCGACAGGAATGCTGGGCTCAATTGTGGTTGTAAGTCAAAGACTGCTTGCATTTTCCCTCTTCAGTGTTTAAAAGAAATTTACAAAGAAGGTAGAAGGCGGTAGGATAAAAAGGAAAAACTTTCCTATCGCAAAGTGGAAAAGGCGATTTTTACCATTTGGGGCGAGGAAAAGGCAAATGTGTTCAGGACCAAGGAAAGGAAGCAGATCTATGAAACTGTTGGCGTAAAGAGGAATGTAAGATGGACGAGCTTTTTACGTGTGGGATATTCAAAGAGAGAGACCTCGTCAACCAAGTCAGATCGGCCAAGACTTACTAGTTCTCTTGGCCCGTATGGCTCACAAAAAGTGACAGCACTCCCGTGCATGATGACACCACACTGGTCTCCAACCTCACAGTTGCTGCATTCAAACCTGCAAGAAAAAGAATCCAAGTGAGTTGGAAGAACCATGGAAGAAGGCTGTTCTGAGCCAGCCCCCCCCAAACGCAACAAACCCCATGAAGTGAATTCAAAAGATTGCTTTGTTAGGAGAGCTGGCAGCCCTGGCAAAAACATTTCTAGGCTAACAGGTCTGTCCGGCTGGAAGGTGAATAGTTGTTTGCCACATTTATTCATCTCTGCCCCCTGGCTTTTATCCCCAGGGCTAAGGTGGGGCTTTGTAGCAGTGGTGGCTCTTCCATCCCAAGGACCGGACCATAGATTTCCACTGCTCTCCTCTCCTCTCTGCCTTCTGTGTATCAGGCACTGGACCCAGCTGTTCCTCCTCTTCCTCATCAGCCACCTCCAGACCTGGTTCTTCCCTCCCAAGGACCAGCCCATAGATTTTCACTGCTCTCCTCTCCTCTGCCTTCTGTGTATCAGGCACTGGACCCAGCTGTACCTAGGCTCTGTTGACTCTCCATCTGAGGGCTGATGGACGGCCCAGATTCTGCCTCTGTCTCTATTTCTGACAGCTCCATTCCCTCTTCCCCCTCAAAGCTCTCAGGTTGCCCTGATGCTGACTTTGACTCCCACAGCTCCTCCTGCTCCTCTGATTCAGCTGCTTGAGGGGTCGGCAGCCGACAGGCCACAACAAAAGTAGCATACAGAATAACTGAGTTGGAAGGGACCTTTGAGGTCTTCTAGTCCAACCCTCTGCTCAAGTAGGAGACCCTATATCCTTCCAGACAAAGGGCTCTCGGGGGTCTTCTTGAAAACCTCCAGTGATGGAACACCCACAACTTCTGGAGACAGGCTAGTTCAGAAGCTGTGGATGCTCCATCATTGAAGGACAGTTGAATATCTTGAACATCATGTGGCTTCAAAGAGAATATTGTGCTTAAAAGTCTTAATGAACGAATGCGAATATACGTGTCCCAGGATAATGTTGCAGAATCCAATCTGGGTCGGTCACTGGGACCAAAAGATTTGTCTTCCATGCTTTCAGACTCAAACTGGAGCCCATCTTAAGTTAAGGAACAAAAGTCTTAAGTTGTCTGAAATGAAATGGTGCAGGTTCTTCTCCTTGAGCAGGAGGTTTAAGATAATCTTTATTGTCATTTTTTTTGGTGGGCACTACAGCACACATTAAAAATGAAATTCTGTTGTCTGCTCTCAATAGTTTGCATATACATAACACACCTATAGATAAGCTATCTACAAAAATATGTACACCCTAACATATAAATACATATAAGTATTAATCACTGTCCATCTTGAATACATAGTTAAGGAGCAGATTATTGTCCACATGGGCCTGAGCAATGTTGTGGTTGAAAATATTAAACCCCACAAAACCTTTCTCTGTTCTATCCAAGACATGGCAAAATATCCTGTTAAGAGTCAAGAGAAGTAAATAGCTTTTTCTCAACTGTTATCTAGGTTCTTCTCTTAAAATATAGCAGGTTATGTCACATATACAAAACTCCAATTTCACCCCCAACACAAACCTTAGGAGGAAGGTTGAGAGAAGAAAGAATGATTGGCTTGAAGTCAACCCATGTGCTTCCATGGTTGACGAGCAACCCAATGCTAGCAATCCATCCAGCATCTTAACCATTATGTCATGCAATTCTGTGTGTTTTGCATAATTGTTAAAGCTTGCCTAATGCTAACGTAAAAATACACTTGGCTTTGCAGCTACAGACACAGTGATATAGTTAGATTTCTGTCTTAAAGGGTCTTGTCATGTCGATTATCTTCCAGGAAATTTCCAAGCTTCTTCAAGTTTTAGGGTTGTCCATTTTCCATATTTGCCCATTGTGATTTAGACCAGGGGTCTCCAACCGTGGCAACTTTAAGATGTGCGAACTTCAACACCCATGGGAATTGAAGTCCTCAAGTCTTAAAGTTGCCAAGGTTGGAGACCCCTGGTTTAGACCATATATTTGCACTTGGTTTGGTTGAAATTAAAGGATTAACTTGATGACCATGATATAAATAGGAGACAGCTAATTTTAACTGTTTGGTTACTAAGCCTTCACTTAGTAATCAACTTAGTTAGCATTTTGCTAACTGTAAGAGGAGTCTGGGAGTGTAATGAAGAGAGTGTAAGACATAAACAACAGAGAGATAGTAAGGGAGTCTGTTAGTTGCTTATCTCACAAACAGCAACTCACTCCACTTAATTGCTTATCTCACAAACAGCAACTCAGTCCAGCTGGCAAAAAATAATTTATAACACAACCCTCCAAGAGATTCTGTCTTAATGAACTCACTAATAATTAAGTTTGGATGTGCTGCTTGTGGTTTTCCAGATTGCAGATTTTCCCCTAACGCCTGCATTACAGAAACCTTTAACAGCGTTTGTGTAATCCCTTGCTTGCTTCCTTGATCCTTGCCATCTGTAGAAGGCTTGACATGAGCACGATTATCAATGGCTTTTGTGGCAGGCATTTGAGACCCAAAAAACAAGGCATATTTTGCTTTCCCAAAAGCATCTATTAAGGGCATCAGGTACAGGTCTTATGCAGAGATTAAACAAGCTGAAATGATTGCACAAACAGCTACTAGACACGGAAAGCTCTATTACAGAAAGCCTTGATCGGTTAATAGAGAGGCACGATGCCATCGCAACAGATGGCACCAAGAGAGATTGTCAAGACTCTCCAAGACTAGGAGGCTGTAAATATGCTGTTATTAAAAACAATGTCCATTAAGGAAACATTTGTTTTCCCAAACCTCAGTGCTATGGAAAAGACTGCCTCCTGTTTTTAAATCAAGAAACTGTTCAAGAAGATCAGAGTCTATCAAGTTGTATATCCATTGAGCAGCAAAGCTCAGGAAGATTTGAAAATGAGCTAAATCCTTTGGTTAGTTATGGGTCACAATCCTACTACCATACCATTGTATCCTTCCTTCTTTCCTTCCTTCCTTCTTTCCTTCCTTCCTTCTTTCCTTCCTTCCTTCCTCCCTCCTTCCCTTCCTCCCTTCCTATCTTACTTACTTCCTTTTCTTCTTTCCACCCCCCTTCCCTCCAGCCATGATGGCTCAGTGGTTACAATGCAGCATTGCAGGCTGACTCTGTCCACAGTCAGGAGTTCGATCCTGACTGGCTCAAGTTTGATTCAGCCTTCTGTCCTTCCGAGGTCATTAAAATGAGGGCCCAGATTGTTGGGGGTAATAGGCTGACTCTGTAAACCGCTTAGAGAGGGCTGTAAAGAACCTAAGTGTTATTGTTATTGCTCTTCCTTCCTTTCCTTCCCTCCCTCCTTCATTCCTTGAAACTCATTTATCTTCTGGATGTTAGAGTTAGAGCGGCTGAACTCACCACATCGTAGGATTCAATCCTTGCAAGTGATAAGAATCAAAATCATCCCGTAATATGATGCTGTTGCTGTGCATCTCAGCTGAAATGAAAGAGAAAACAACCTATAACATATCTAGACAAACTAAATTTGTCCAGTGTGCCTAATATCTCCTATGAGCCATGATGGCGCAGTACTGCAGGCTACTTCTGCTGACTGAAATTTGGCAGTTTGAATCTCACCAGGCTCAAGCAGTTGACTCAGCCTTCCGTCCTTCCCAGGTCGATAAAATGAGGAGCCAGATTGTTGGGGGCAAGAGGCGGACTCTGTAAACCACTTAGAGAAGGCTTTAAAGCACTATAAAGCTGTATATAAGTCTAAGTGTTATTTTTAGGAAAAACAAACTGGAAAACTAATTTGATTAAATAAATAAATATGCAGGGAATCTCAAACTACCTACACTTTGCTTACATGAAAGAATGTCTCTGTTGAATCAAATCAGGATAAGCACAGCAGAATACACGGTTTCGGTGTCCCAGGAAGATTATCAGCTTTTGAAGTTTTTACAGGCTTGTTTACTTTGAACACGGGACCATTTCCAGAGAAAAATCTATCTAGGGTTTGAAAATGGTTTGATAGAACACAATCCATCATCACCGTCCCACAGTCACTCTTTGCAGAACTTTTGACCTCGCATCAGATGTGAGTTGGCTTGTCTTATGATCTTGGGAATTGTTTCTGCAACTGGGCAAAAATATTTCAATCTCAGTCTCACACACAACTATATATAGCTGTTTGCTTTTCGAAAACCCAAGTTTGGTCTTACAATATTTCCATTGTAGCCAACAACATAAATACATTTTGAGTTGTAAATCTGATTGTGGTTTTGCCCACTGTGGGGCTGTTGCTAAGTTTTCTTACTCGCCTACATGGACAGGAAAGCCCTGCCAAAATTAAAATCCCACTGTCTGCACAGGGCCAAAGTCATAAACAAATGAGCACAAACATATTTGTGAGAGTCAGAGAGCCATCTGCTAGCTTCATCTGTTCTCTCTTTTGCTAAGCATTTAGGGGACGCACAACAGGCTGGAAAAGGCTCAGTTATGATTTCCAGTGCAATCTGGGATTAATCTAGAAATATAGTTATTACAGCCCCCTGTTGCTTTCTCAAGCTCCTTTTATGCACCTGAAGCAATGAGATTTGAGGGGTCATAAATGTGGGATTTTATTTGGGCCTACTGGAATACACATCCATGCAATTAGTTAATATAATTTTTCTTCCCATTCTTTTTTATCTACAAGAGCTCACAAATACAATTGATAATACCTAACCTAATAAAATATTCAGGAATTATAGGTAGTCCTCATCTTATGACCACATTTCTGTTGTTAAGCGAGACATTTGTTAAGTGAGCTTTGTCCCATTTTATGACCTTTCTTTATGGTTGTTAAGTGAATCTGGCATCTCCATGGACTTCACTCGTCAGAAAGTTGCAACAGGGGATCTCTGTAATAGTCATAAGTATGAACCAGTTGTCAAACATCTGAATTTTGATCACATAATCATGGAGATGCTACAAAGGTTGTAACTCTGAGAAATGTCATAAGTCCCTTTTTTCAGTGCCGTTGTAACTTTGGTCACTTAATGAACTGTTGTAAGTAGAGGATTACCTGTACTGAACTCTTTTACGTGCAATGACTGTTATCAGATCAGTACGAAGCAGTTTCTCTGAATGTGGACAAATTCTTTTATGAATGTTATGAAAATTGTATGCAAAATTAGGCAGACTCTAAATTTCTGCTGATAATTCTACCACCAGTTGCAATGTATTATTGTGTCTGTCTTTGATTATTTTTTTACTATTACCATTTTTAAAATGCTTTTGTTTGTAACGCTGCTTTGCGACCGTAATAAAAATTGATTGATTTGACCTAGGTGGATATTTTCAAATGGGATATTTTAAAAATGCAATCATTCCAGCATTCTACTTTGGGCAACCAGAACTGTGGTTTTTAAAAACCAAAATGGTAACTTATTGACCTACCTAAAATAGGATGGAAGGGAGCTTCTGTTGGACCTGCAAAAGAACAAAAAGAAAATAAACAGATTTCCCCCCCTGATTGACTGTAGCAAACTTTGAACATTAAAGTGTTGAAAAAGAGAGTCAAAGCTTTCAAAAATGGAAAGTATAAGTATTTTAGTATCCTATGACTTTCACTAAGTGTTGTCTTATGATTCTTGATGAATATTTTTTATGTACAATGAGAGCATATGCACCAAAGACAAATTCCTTGTCACATTTGGCCAATAAATAATTCTATTCTATTCTATTCTATTCTATCCTATTCTATTTGTAGTATCTTCATTTAAGAATCATTGTCAATTAATGACCCCATCATCCCCTGCAGGGTGGAGTTTGAGCAACTGAATGGACCTAAAAGAGTGTTTTAATGGCCGGATGCCTTTCCTGTCACCAGTGCAGAGTTTTATTCAGAAGATACATTCTCACTACGCCCAGAGAGAGAAATATCTGCCTCTACCTAGGATTGAACTCACAGCCTCCTGATTGTGAGGTGAGAGCTCCAACACTAGGCCACTGCACCACTCATCACCAGCCTACAGTAACTACAATTAAATCACTGTGTGTTGCTCTGAAGTCAGGTTAGAGCACAGAAGTAAGCAGCTTAATGTCTGTGAGAAGGATCTTGGTAGTAACTGGGAGAAGGATCTTGGAATCTTAGTGGACAACCAGCTAAATTGGAGCCAGCAGTGTGCAGCAGCAGCCAAAAAAGCAAATGCAATCCTAAATTGTATTAACAGAGGGATAGAGTCAAGGTCAAGGTAGTTAGTAATACCACTCTATAAAGCCTTAGTAAGACCACACCTAGAGTACTGCATCCAGTTTTGATCACCACATTATAAAAAAGATCTTGAGACTCTAGAAAAAGTGCAGTGAAGAGCAACCAGGATGATTAGGGAGCTGAAGATTAAAACATATGATGAACGGTTGCAGGAACTGGACTTGGCTAGTCTACTGAAGAGAGGGACCAGAGGAGACATGATAGAGGTCTTCCAATATTTGAGGGGCTGCCACAGAGAGGAGGAAGGGGGTCAAGCTATTTTCCAAGGCACCTGAAGGCCAGACAAGGAACAATGGATGGAAAGTGAACAAGGAGAGATTCAATCTGGAAATCAGGAGAAACTTTCTGACAATGAGAACAATCAACCAATAGAACAGAAGTTGCCTTCAAAAGTTGTGGGAGCTTCATCACTTGAGACTTTCAAGAAGAGATTGGACTGCCATTTGTCAGAAATGGTGTAGGGTCTCCCGCTTGGGTGGGGGGTTGGACTAGATGACCTACAAGGTACCTTCCAACTCTGATTATCTGTTATCTGTTAATCATTGGGATTTTTATATATAGGGTAAGTACAGTGGAAGAAATATCTCTTCTAGAAGTCATGGCTGCACTTTGGTTGAAATAAATTATTTGTAAGATTGAGCAGCACATATCAAAAGTTAAGTTTTTAACTTCTTGATCATAAAACTGAATGCTAAAGTTGCTTCATTTCTCTCTCTTTTTTAATGTGTCTGAACACTTTCTTTGCCTCCAGTATCTTGTACTAATTTCAAATTCTAATTCTTCATTTCAGAAATTATAAAAGGAACAACGAAGACGCCATTAAACGGGTGATGAACATACTTTCATATCTCTCATAATAATTTCTTTATTGCAAGCTATATTTTATTATGGTAAGCTGCAGTTTTGACCTTCATATATTTTAAATAAAGTCTCAAAATGTCACACAGCAAGAATATTATATAAAATTGATGTTTTCTGGTATTAAAAAACAGTGGGCAGTTTTTAAAATACATTTTTAATCCATTTTTCACAATACTGCAGCTTCAAGTAAGAATTTTACCAGTTCAAAAAACCCCAAGATTTATTTTAAATCCAATTCTAATCTGGGAAAAATGAGTGGAAGTTTAATTTTTAGTTTGACATGGTCATAAAGAACTTTAACCTTCATTTACTTACATTTTGAGGAAAAAAATGAATTATACCCCATAATAAGATCTTGGAAAAAGAGAAGATCAAGAAAGTCTGAATTCTCAAGTTAGAACAATTAGACTTCCTTTCTGTGGGAGCTTTATGACCAACCCTTCCCATTTGATGTGCTGGCCTCAGCCATCTCAATAATCTTCTTAAATTTTAACCATACCTGTCTTTTGCAATGGACAATTTGTTCTATATTAGAAGTTAGAATTTTTTTATTGGCCAAGTGTGATTGGACACACAAGGAATCTGTCTCCAGTTCATAAGCTTTCAGTGTACATACAAGCAACAAGTGATAAATCATAATCATAGTCATTGTGGGAGCGTCATCACTTGAGACTTTCAAGAAGAGACTGGACTGCCATTTGTCAGAAATAGTGTAGAGTCTCCCACTTGGGTGTGAGGTTGGACTAGATGACCTACAAGGTCCCTTCCAACTCTGATTATCTGTTATCTGTTAACATGGTAAAAATACATTCATCGTAAATCATAAGATAAAACACTTAAGGATACTAAATAAACAATCACATGAATCATACTGGGATACTGAATAAAACAAGATAAATCTTGGATAAAGGCAAGAAAGTTATAGTCACAAGAAGATAAGGAGATAGGAAAGATGAGAAGAATAATAGTAATACAGCCTTATTAGACAGGTTGACGATGTTGTGAGAATTAGTTGTTTTACAGAGTGTTGGCATGGGGGAAAAAACTTTCCTTATATCTTGCTATTCTGGTATGCAGTGCCCTATAGCCATTGGTGGGATTCAAACAATTGAACAACTGGTTCACTGCCCTAATGATTTCTTGCAACAACCAGTTCACCAGATTGCTCAGGAAGTTAACAACCGGTTCTCTCAAACTGGTGCGAACCGGCTGAATCCCACCACTGTCTATAGCGTCGTTTTGAGGAAAGGAGTTGAAACAGTTTGTGTCCGAGATGTGAGGGGTCTGTAAATATTTTCACAGCCCTCTTTTTGACTCAGGGTGCAGTATGCAGGTCCTCCATGGAAGGCAGGTGGGTAGTAATTGTTTTTCTGCAGTTCTAACTATCTAATGTAATATAACTAACGGTATTGTATTGTATTGTTTGTATTGTATTGTATCACGGTATATTAAGTTATGTTTGTTGTGTTGTGTTGTGTTCTGTTCCATTCCATTCCATTATGTTAACTATATAATATGTGGGGTGTACCATGTTGGTGTCATTTGTGTGGGCTTAATTTCCTTTCTTACTGTCAAATCTGAGTCTCCAGCTTTTGAGATTGACAGGCTATGGACAACTTGGAAGATTTCCAATGGTTAAAAGTTTATTTCATGGGAATATCTGCATTAATACTGAAAAATATGTCATTATTATGACTTCCGTAACAAGGGATCCACAATGGAGATTGTGACAGTTGCCTGCAGGGATGCTGTCGTTCTCACTTATGAAAAGAACAATTTTCCAAGCACATGGAATAGTTCCCATAAAGCTTCTTCTTTCATTAATAAGAATGGGAAAGATTCCTTCTGTTTGTCTGGGTCACTGTAAAGCTACCACATGCATCTCTTTACAAGCTGGGGGTCAATAGTCACCATTCTTCGTAGCCCTTTCCTTTTGTTTCTTGTTCTTTTTTTTTCAACTTTAATAAAGGCTAAATTCCTCCAAGGAACTCATGCTTGGTTTGCTCTGTGCTTAAATCAAAATCTAAAAAGAACAAATCAATGCTTATTAAAAACGAACAGATGCAATTATTCTTGGCTATGCTTCTTTTCATTTCTCTGTGCATTAGCCTTTGTGATATTTGACTAAATAATTCTAAACTATTCCCCACTCACCTATAAATAAAGGAATTTATAATAAAATTTTGGATGAGACAAAAGTAGCTTTTTCCAACTCTGATGTTAACTAATCTTGGTTTCCTTTCAATCAGAATTTTGGAATTTGTTTGAAATGCTGACACAATTTGTTTGTGATGATACACAATGCATAATACAGAATAGATGAGACTTTTTGTTCTGGATATTTCCATACTCATTCCTATAAAAAAACAACAACTGGGAGACTTCTGCTTCTTGACCAACTTAAAAATTTATATTAATACAAGTTAAAATTACAGAAAAATAAATAAATAAACAAGCAAACACTTACTTCCTTGTTCACACAATTGTTGGGCTAAGGCATCCTTGAATATAATTTGACCTCTGTGAGTAGCAGTTGCCCTAGAAATAGAAAGAAATGTGTATTTAAAAAAGTGCATAACTGAACTGCAGAACAAAAATATCTTTTTAGGTAAAAAAACACAATCTATACCGCTGTCTCCCAACCTAAACAACTTGGGAGTTGTATGGAATTCAACTCCCAGAATTCTTAGCAATGCCCATTTTGACTGGGAATTCTGAGAATTGAAGTCAACACGTCTCAAAATTGCCCAAAATTGGGAAATGTTAGTTATAAATACTAAAGAGTCCATTAAGACAAGCAGAGTTGTTGTGGTTAGCCGTCAGCAGGTGCGGATGGCTGAGAAGAGCAAAGACTCAGATGAGGGGCCAGGACCATTAGGGAGTGGACTGCTGCCTTCAGAGATTGTGGGAGCTGGCTGGCAGCAACAATGAGGAGGTTCCCGAGGAGCCTGTGCCAAGTGCGTGTGTGTGCAGGGCTGCTTGCAGGAAAGAGCAGCTTCAACAGCATGGGCAACTCAGGAGTAAAGCTGCAAGATTCAGCTGTGAATCAATTCTTTGTAGGAAGCAAACATTTTGAAACTCCAGCCTCATGGACATTGCAGTATCTTAAGTTAGTATTTGAAGACTGTTATGTTGTGAAATATTTCTTATCTGTGATTCTTGGCAGCCTTGCACACTACTCTTTATCAAAGTTAATTAGTTTGCAGCCTTTTAACCGGGGATTCATAAGACTCATTAAAAGGTTTCTGTTCCCTTTGGTTCGTGTTTGTTTTATTGGAAAAGGGTTTGGGCCAGAACAGGAGTGTAGTTCTTGTTGAGAAAATTTGTCCTATATCTTCAAAAAAAAAAAAATTGTTTGAAGGATATCTCTGAGCATGCTTTCTGCATTCTTAAAACTGAAGAAGAGTTGTAGAAGAAGGATGAAGCCATTATCAAAAAGATGGCTGGTTAACTTTCTTGTTTCTTCCTTTCTTTGTAAGCAGCCAAGAGTCCAAATTTTATGTAGAGGTATTACATCCCCTTTTGCGACCTTCTGACAAGCAGAATTCAATGGGAAAGCCGTTACTAATTTAACAACTGCAGGGATCCACTTAACAAATGTGGTGCGAAAAATCGTAAAATGGGGCCAAACTCACTTAACAAATTTCTCAGTTAACAACATAAATTTTGGGCTCAATTCTGGTCATAAGTTGATGATGTCCTCAGCTTACGACCACAGTTAAGCCCAAAATAAAATTACAGCTAATTTTATTAGTTTTAATTAATAAGAATGATGCTTGTTCGCTATGTATTGTGCCTCCTTATTTATTTTTTGATGTTCTTGATATTTGAATACTACTTTCTTTTCCTGTTTCTTTCTGCCAGTTAATGACCCCAACAAAGTTATATGGATTATAAATGGCCCTATGAACACAAGGACAGTGAAAAAAAGTTCTTGTGTTTTTGCTACTTGCAGCAAAGCTTAGTTGGCCTTTGATAAATTTAGTCAACTATAAGGAACAACAAACTGAGAAATTGCAGCAGTAAATAAAAAAAAGGAATGTCTATTTATAAAATCAGATTAAAGGAAACCTTTCCAGAGAATGAAAGATATGAATGAGTCGAGAAAATGAATTTTTCACTTCTTTGAAATGTAGCAGATACAAAGTGCACTTCCAGGTGCTACAGCATTGCTATAATTGGAAGTTTAATCATTTGAGGATAAATTCAGTTCAATTTTCCTTTGTGAAGAAGAAAATAGTTTTATTACTGACAATACAAAGATATAATTATTCTGGATGATTTAGCTGTAAAATATCCTGGGAGCAATCATTCGGAGAACACAAAGGATGGATCGTATTTCATATGCTATAATTCAGTTAAGTTGCCTGCTGGTTACAAGATGGTCAGATATCTGTCTGTCTGTCTGTCTGTATGTATGTATGTATGTATGTATGCATGTCTGTCTATCTATCTATCTATCTATCTATCTATCTATCTATCTATCTATCTATCTATCTATCTATCTATCTACCCATCCATCCATCTATAACTAGATCAGAGGTTATCCAATGAAACTGAATCCTGGAAGAACAGGACACAAAATTAAAAAAAAAAAACAACGACACCAGCTTGACATTAAACTCTACAAGAGGTGATGCTGTTACCAGCTTGGCTGACTTCAGAAAAAAAATTGCAACAATTCTTTATTTATTTTGATTCTTTGTTAGTTTTTGTTGTTTTTAATGTGGTTTTAGATTCTGTAAATCACCTTGAGTCACCTTGGGCGAATAGGCAGCAATATTGACTCTTGATTAATGTCTCTTTTCTTTTAGGTATACTGAGAGTATTTGCACCAAGACAAATTTCTTGTATGTCCAACCACACTTGGCCAATAAATAATTCTATTCTATTCTATTCTATTCTATTCTATTCTATTCCATTCCATTCCATATTTCTATTCTATGCTATGCTATTCTATTCTCATTCAATTCCTATCCTATCCTATCCCATCCTACCCTACCCTACCTTAGCCTACCTTACCCTACCCTACTCTATTCAAATTCTTTGAATAAATAAATAAATTCATGGAAGTAATGGAGGAATCAGGGGCTATAAGCCTTGATGCCAATGGGGTTGCCTTTGTGTGATGGCCAAGGGCAACACAGTCATCTGATCAAATTGCCCCTTTATTGCTCTAACTTTCCCCCAAACATTTCCAACTTGATGGCAAATCCCACAGCAAACACACACACACACACACACACACACACACACACACACCCCNATGGCAAATCCCACAGCAAACACACACACACACACACACACACACACACACACACACCCCTCCAGCAGCCTCTGGCTGCAAGTAGTCCAGCACAACGGGCATTTATATTATAAAAATCAAGCAATCTGACATGGGTGTCGTTAAAAGGCCTACATGAAAGAAATATTTTGAGGAAATTGGTATCAAAAAGCACAAGTTTTATACAAAAGCATGACCAGTACTGTAAACAAAAGCCAAAGATCTGTTCAAAAATTAGTTTTTAAATTATCAGGCCAGACCCGTACCTTCATAACAGACAATAAAATAACCTAGCTGTAGATGTATCGACATGATTTCACTTCAAGGCTATTCAGAATGACAAAACATTACATTTATTCTAAAAATGCTGAGTTCAGTCCCATTGAGGTTAATTACCACACAGATCAAAATCTCACCCCTGCTTGCCTTTGTAATGAGCAATCGAACAGTGCAATAAATAAATTCACCTTGGAATACATTTCACTGGAAATGATTAAACATATCTCTGAAAAGACATTTATTGGGTGACTTCCCTGAGAAGCAAGGAAGCATTTTTTGTGTAAGTGAAATGGGCCTTGGCAGAATTCAATCCAGCAACATGTTCCAAATCAAAGTATGCTTTAAAAAAGCTTACAACGCTTTCAACAGAACATTTTGCTTCTCCAAAGCTACAGAAGCTAGACTATACATTTCCTAAAGGTAAAAGGTAAAGGTTTCCCCATTCAGTTTCCCTGTTCAGTACTCCACCCCATGTGCTCTACTCCATGGGGTGGCACTCATCTTCCTTTCTTAGCCGAGGAAGCCAGTGTTGTCCAAAGACAATTTCCGTGATCATGTAGCCAGCATGACTGTACACTGAGGTGCATGTTTCTACCTTCCCACCGAAGTGGTACCGATTTACCTACTCACGTTTGCATGCTTTCAAACTGCTAGTGAGCAGCAACTGGGACAAGAATAGGAGCTCACCCCACCATGCAGTACTCAAACTTCTAACCAGGGCTGTTAATTCAGTGTCTTTAACCATTGAACCATTGGATCATTGTGGTGTTTTATACACAAAGACACACATTAGGTAGTCCATGACCCATTGGAACAGGAATTCAGAGATTTTCTTTATCTAAATAGAGAAAGAACAGGGGTAGACATAAAAGCAGTGGGAGAAAGAGCAACTTTTGACTTTCTGCTGAGTTTCCCATCAGGTTTTCTCACGAGAAGCTAACTTCCTCCCTCCCTCCCACCTACCCATGAGTTTCTGTCAGCTTCCCCATTTACTTTACTTATGCAAACTTTGCAGGAGAAAGTCACTGGGGAAGCCAGTGGAAAATCCTGGGAATTGAAGTCCAAACATTTTAAAGTTGCTAAGGTTTTTTTTTTAAATGTTGCCAAATTTGTTTGGTCATTTTGATGCTCCACTTAAAATCAAACAGAATAACAACATTTAAAGAGAAAGATGGACTTATTCAAATTTGCCTGTTCTAATAATAATCAAATATCTGGATAGAGTCCCTTCTTCAGATATTTGTCTACAAGATGATGCGTGAGCTATTTAACAAATCAGAACCCACTAAATTCTATCCTACAATTAGCAAATTTGGCCAGCTGTAGCAAAAGTTTAGTGGCAAGGACTCCTGCTGTTTGTTCTTTCAAAGCGCGATAATTTTTCCCTCCTCTAATTTTCTAAAAATGAACAGTATGCCTTGTAAAAAACAAGATACCAGTATTTATTGGCAAAGTAAAAATGACGTGCAAGTTATTGTTATTTACACAGAGACAGCGAGATATCGGTAGTACTCATCGTGTGACACCAATTGAGCCCAAAATTTATGTTGCTAAGTGAGAAATTTGTAAAGTGAGTTTTGCCCCACTTTATGACCTTTCTTGGAACAGTTAAGTGGATCACTGTAATTGCTAAGTTAGTAACACAGTTGTTAAGTCAAAGCTGGCTTCCCCATTGAATTGGCTCATCAGAAAGTCACAAAAGCAGATCACATGTCCCCTGGATACTGTGACTGTCATAAATAAGAACAGGGATAGGATTCTACCGGTTTGGACCGGTTCGTGTGAATCGGAGGTTAGTTACATTTGGTTCGCCAAATCGGTATTTCAACTGACCAGCTGGCCCTGCCCACCCATCCCGCCCCTCCCAGGACTCTCCACGCAGCCCATTTTCATGCAGGGTCCATGTGGAGGCTCTGGGAGGGGGCAAAATGGGCCTTGCACAAGTCCAGAAATGGACCTGTTTCTGGCTTCTGGAAAGCCTCCAGAGCCTCCATTTTCACTCTTCCAGAGGCCTAGGGAAACCCACCAGACCCTTGGGAGGGCAAAAACAGTCTCCCCCAAGCCCTGGAGGCCTACTGGAAGCCAAAAACAGGAAGTTCCAGTAGGCCACATCCATCATGGTCACATCCACCCAGCAACTGGGCAGCAAACCAGTTGGTGGGATTTTTGAATCCCACTCCTGAATAAGAACCAGTTGCCAAGGAGCTGAATTTTGATCACATGACCTTGGGGGTGCTACAACAGTCATGTGAAAAATGGTCATAAGTCACTTTTCAGTGCCTTGTCATAACTTCAAACGTTGTGAGTCAAGGGTCATCTGTAGTTCTAACTCACTTTTCACGATCAGATGTTGTTAGTGATGATAAATATTTTTTATCTGGCCTTTTATTTTTCTTCTTTCCCTCTCTGCTAACTGTTTCTGGCTTATGTGGTAAATAAGCTTAATACCATATGTTTCGGCTCACGATCAGCATGAAATTTATTGTCAACCAGGGATATGAATGGAAGACTTCTTCACTGCCTTTTGTCTACATATATTAATTAAATAGCAGCAACAGTTACATAATCTTAGTCTAGACAAGGTATTAATCCCTGTCATTTTTTTAATCCAGCCAAGGCACGGCTGCAGATTTTCCAAGAAAGATGCTATGACAGAGTTGGGGTGGAATGGAAAGAAGGATTTGAAAAAATAAAGAAAGAAATAAAAAGCTATTTTATGAATGCAGAATAAGAAACAAAAACAAAAAGTATTTACAAAAGAAAGGATCTGGGTTGGGAAACCAGCCAAGAGCCTGAAGCCAATAATGGCTCAACAGGCTGTCAAATATAGAATCTGGTAGGTCCAGGCAACTGTTCATTCCTCACACACAACACTGTGAGTTGGTGTCATGCCAGGTTCTGCAGAATAAAAGGCAGTACAGACCATGCCAAGGACTGCTTCACTGGAGCCATCTAACAATTCTCTCTTTCCCCTGATTCACAAGACATTTTTTTTAATGTATAATTTTAAAGAAAATGTTAAATACAAGAATAAGATTGAAGTAATCTTTCCTTGTCCTGTCCTGACTAACTCTAGGGGGCAGTTCATCTCAGTTTCTTGGCCGAGGGAGCCAGCATTGTCTGCAGACAATTTCCGCGGTCATGTGGCTAGCATGGCTATATGCCAAAGGTGCATGGAATGCTGTTACTTTCCCACCCAAGGGGTACCTATTTATCTACTCGCAGTTGCGTGCTTTTGGACTGTTTGGTGAACAGGAGCTGGAAGCCTGGAACTTTCAGATTCAGGATAATGTCAGCATTCCAGAAAACCTCCACTCCAACAAATAATCCCAAGTCAGACATCTTCTCAAAAGTTCTGTTTAATTGGATAGTAAACTGGCCCATCTGGGGAATCTCGAATCTGAAAGTTCCAGGCTTCCTTGCAATAAGTAAAAACTACAAATCCACCCCCTGCACCCATCATTGTATCACATGCCCCAATCACCATCTGTCCCAGTTTGAGACGTCCTCTCAGCCAGGTGCAGAAATAACATGACCTTGACTTAGAAGAAGAATGCTATTATGTCTAATCACATACACTCCAATAAATTCCCCCATCCTATTTTCCCAGGTTCAAGAATGTGGCAGTGTGGAAGTGTCCGGTGTTAATATGGCTTCCAGCATTGACACCAGAGCAGGTTATGGGAGCTCACTCCATCACACGATGCTCAGGTCTCGAACATCGGCTGTCAGATTTCCAAGTGACCAGCTCAGTGTCTTTAACTATTGAGCCATCATGCTCCCTTAAGTATAAGATTATTACAAACTAAAATAGAGTGAAAAACAAAAGGGGGAGATACTGAAAGAAAAAAAACCCAGGTTTGCAAAAAAAGAAAAGGAGTAGCAAAAAAGTAAAAAAGAAAGAAAATCAACATATAAAAAAAGGAAGAAAAAAAACCCAAAGCTGCAAAAACAAAAAGAGCAGTGGTGGTATGCTACTAGTTCAGACTGGTTCACCCAAACCAGTCGTAAAAAAAAAAGCCAACGGTCAGCTGAGAGGAGGAAAAAAATCCTCTGACAATCAGCTGAAAGGAGAAAGAAGAGAAAAGTGCAGGATTGGCCCTCCCAACCACCTCTGTGCTTTTGTCTTCTTTATCCTCTCAGCTGATTGGCAGTGCAGGTCACAGCTGGTGCGGGGAAAGCTGCGCGGCGGTGTTAGGCAAAGCATACCCACCAAGCCATGCCCACCGAACCGGTGGTAAAACAATTTGAATCCCAACACTGAAAAAAGAGCAGCCGAAAAATAGACAGAAAAATGACACAAAATGGTTCTGAACCTTCTTAATAGCAGTTATTAAATACAATTACAAACCGACCTCTCCCTCTCTAAAGTTCTATCCCAGTTCCTTTCTTTCTATATCCTATCTAATCTTCAAAACTATAAATCATCTTTTGATGTTGTTGTTTTTTATGGCAAAAAGGTCCATAAGGGTCTTATGTCCAGTCCTGATTCATGGGATGTTAACTGTAAAAAACAGAAAACCATTTATCCTACTCTGTTTAAACCTTGCCTGGTACCTTTATCGCTCTCTATGGATTTGCTACAAGGAACAGGATTAAGAACATCCCAAAAGTGTTTTGACCTACACAAAGAATCCCAGGGATTTTAACATCCAGTGGAGCTAGTGAATAAGTAGGTGGCTTAAAATCATCCAGCCCCAGTTTTTTATTTCCTGCAACAACATCAAAACTTGCATTTTAGATGATTGATTGGTCTTGTGAGTTTAAATGTGCATCACAACACACAACCTCTTTGTCTTGCATGGCAAGGCTGCATATAAATATGTCTGGGGAGGGGCTTGCATTGTGGTGTCAAAATGCAGAGTTCATTTTCTTCATGTCCTCATAAATTGTTCAGACACCTCTGATTTTATCGAAGTTCTTAGCAACAAAAGGGATACAATCAAGATCAAGTGAGGTACTAATACCACTCTATAAAGCCTTAGTAAGGCCACATCTAGAGTACTACATCCAGTTTTGGTCACCACACTATAAAAAAGATGTTGAGACTCCAGAAAGATTGCAAAGAAGAGCAACCAGAATGATGAGGGGACTGGAGGCTAAAACATATGAAGAACGGGGACAGGAACTGGGCTTGGCCAGTCTAGGGAAGAGAAGGACCAGGGGAGACAAGATAGCAGTCTTCCAATATTTGAGGGGCTGCCACAGAGAGGAGGGAGTCAAGCCAGAGGTGGTATTCAGCAGGTTCTGGCCAGTTCTGGAGAACCAGTAGTGGAAATTTCGTTTGGATAACCGGCCAATCCCAATTCTGACTGGACCCACCTCCATCTCTTCTCTGCCTCCCACTGAGTCCCAGCTGATCAGCTGGGTCTTCTTTTGTTGCCCTGCACGGGAGATCGGAGATCGAAATCAGGTTAGTGGAGTGGGGAGGGAATGGGGATTTTGTAGTATTCTTTCTCTGCCATGACCACCAAGCCATGCCACGCCCACAGAACTGGTCGTAAAAATGTTTGAATCCCATCACTGGGAAAAGCTATTTTCCAAAGCACCGGAAGGCCAGACAAGGAATAATGGATGGAAACTGATCAAGGGGAGATTCAACCTGGAAATAAGGAGGAATTTTCTGATAGTGAGAGCAATCAACCCATGGAACAGAAGTTTCCCTTGGAAGTTGTGGGAGCTTCATCACTTGAGACTTTCAAGAAGACACTGGACTGCCATCTGTCAGAAATGGTGTAGGGTATCCTGCTTGGGTGGGGGTTGGACTAGATGACCAACAAGGTCCCTCTCAACTTTGTAAATCTAATCAACATTACCTCCCTTAACATCCCAGTTTAGTTTAGTTTAGTTAAATTTAATTAATACCCCTTAGCAACATTACTGACAATAATTGGCACATGTAAAGAATGTTAAGAATGAAACATCTAAGGCTGTGTTGGATAGTTTAGATTTACCTGGAAGGAGAAGTAAATTTTCCGGCAAATACAGGTATTCATCAACTTACAACAGTTCATTTAATGACCATTCAAAGTTACAATGGCACTGGAAAAAGTGACTATGAACCATTTTTCACACCTACAACCTTTGCAGCATCCCCATAATCATGTGATCAAAATTCAGAGGCTAGGCAACTGGTTCATACTTACGACTGTTGCTGTGTGCCAAAGTCATGTCATCCCATTTTGTGACCTTCTGATAAGCAAAGTCCATGGGGAAGCCAGATTCACTTAACAACCATGTTACTAGCTTATCGACGGCAGTGATTCACTTAACAACCAAGGCAAGAAAGGTTATAAAATGGGGCAAACACACTTAATAAATGTCTCACTTAAGAACCAAAAGTGAAGGATGGTATGCAATTTATCATTTGGATGGAATTCACTGAGACCGTTGTACTTTTCCTTGTTGATTTTGGGATAAGAAAGAGGAGAACCTTAAATTTCAGGTTAATTTTCTTTTTGGGTGATATATGGTAGTTATGTCAAACTTTCTAGGTAAACTCCAATAAAAAGGTTGCCTGAAATAACAAAGCACAAATGTGATTTCCCAGAGCTTTCTTATTAATGGACACACTCATGTTGGCTCAGTATGAAGAATAAAGAACCGTCACACTATCAATTCCTTCCATCTGAAGAGGAATCTGAGCAAGAGGAGGAGGCATGCTGGCCGAAGAAGAAATTGATTTTTCAACGTAGATAAAATGATCCTTCACTGTTCCCAGCTTAAAAGACGGACAGCTGCCTGAGCACATGCAACAGAAAGAATGCTTACAATTTTATTAATTAAAGCGGATTTTAATGGCACGGTGTTTGTTTACACTGGAATGAAAAAGATCCAGAGGCAGCATAGCAGGCAAAACCCTTTGGCTGATCTTTTGGCAGGGAATTAGAAAAAGAAAAAAGTTCAACTAATGCTTCTAGCAATAGTCTCATATATTGGGGATTAGAAAAGAAGAAGAAGAAGAAGAAGAAGAAGAAGAAGAAGAAGAAGAAGAAGAAGAAGAAGAAGAAGAGAGAGGAGGAGGAGGAGGAGGAGGAGGAGGAGGAGAGGAGGAGGAGGGGAGGAGGAGGAGGAGGAGGAGGGAGGAGGAGGAGGAGGAGGAGGAGTGGAGGAAGAGGAGGAGAAGGAGGAAGATACTTGGTTGGTACCTAGGATGCTGGCAGCAACCCATAATAACCATTAGTGCCAGTTAATAATATTTGTGATGCATTTTAAATGTTCAGTTGACTGAATTTCATGTTTAATGAATATAAAAGAGATAACAACAACAACAATAACGATATTAATAATAATAATAATAATATAATAATTAATAATTTAAAAAATAATAATAAAAATAATAATAATGTGGAGAGTTTCATTTTTGCCTGCGTGCGGATTTTCAACAATTGAAACATTTCCTCCCTAAAAGATTCCATAAATCTTGTTATTGTAAAAATGAGTCATCCTTAGAATTCACTATCCCTCTTTGAAACAGTGAATGGCAGAACTTTGGATCATAAGGCAAATGTTTAGTCTAGTGCAGGGGACCCCAAACTTGGCAACTTTAAGACTTGTGGACTTCAACTCCCAGAATTCCCCATGCTGGATGGGGAATTCTGGGAGTTGAAGTCCACAAGTCTTTAAATTGCCACGTTTGGAGACCCCTAGTCTAGTGGTTAAGGCACTAAAGTTCAGTGCAGTACTGCAGGCTACTTCTGCCGACTGCAATTTGGCAATTTGAATCTCACTAGGCTTCCATCCTTCCCAGGTGGGTAAAATGAGGAGCCAGACTGTTGGGGGCAAGAGGCGGACTCTGTAAACCGCTGAGAGGATTGTAAAGTACTGTGATGGGATATGTAAGTCTAAGTGCAATTTGCTCGTGCTCTTGTGATAAAGTAAAAGCGTATTGGGGCCCAATTTTCATCTTAATTCAGAAGATTCTTAAAACAAATATAAAACTGAAACCAGAAGTTTTCTTTTAAGGACTATTGGACAAACAACTTCAGAGAAAATCTGGAACTTTGTTATTATCTGTGTTGAGAGTGGTGAGAATTCTATACGTGCAAAAATGAAAAGAGACATCAATTCCTACCATTGAAGAAAAGACGGAAAAAGTGACAGGGAAGTTAAAATTAACTGATTATTAAAGACAATTTAAAGACAATTTATCCAGTTTTGTTTCCACTTGGAAACCACTTCTGGACTTTATGTTGAAAACAGGGAGAGTGGAATCAAATTTTCTGTTTAGGTTTTGATGATTAGTTATTGTAGAAATGGCTCCTATTTACCAGAAAAGCAGAGCAAAAAGTTGAGGCTGCAACTGGATTTTGTGTTCCACTGTGCCAAAAAGAGTTGGAGGTCCCTGCTTTTACTCCTTTCCCCTTTGCTTTCTGAACTTTATTTGTATTTTTTAGAATGCAATAGAATCCTTTATTGGCCAAGTGTGATTGGACACACAAGGAATATGTCTTGGTGCATAGGCTCTCAGTGTACATAAAAAGAAAGAAACATTCATCAAGAGTCAAGAATCATCAGGTACAACACATAAGAAGACATAGGGTACAAGAAGCAATCATATCATACTAGGAGACAGTCAATAAAAATTGTAAGGATACAAGCAACAAGGTTAACAGTCATATAGACACAAGTGGAAGCAGATGGGTGAAAGGAAGGATGGGAGGATTAATAGTAATAGTAATGTAGACTTAGTAAATAGTTGGACACTGTTGAGGGAATTATTTGTTTAGCAGAGTGATGGCATTTGGAAAAAAACTGTTCTTACTCAATAAACTCTAATAAAAAAGTTTTTTTAAAAAAAGAACCAGACATATTATAAGCTGCTTCATATCAATGTAGAGATCAAGCAGGGTTGGCATTTTGAAACACAGGATTTTGTCTGAAAGACCCAGTCGGCGGGGACACTGAATGTAAACCTTGAATCATGGGTGATCATGCTTTACCCTCCAGGACTCCAGGGGTGAAATAGACTCAAGGAACAACTCTGTCTTCTTCATATTGCTATTATGGGATGAAGACTGGAATGGTGCTGTATATAAAGCCGGTAAATCTGGGGTCTCACCAAAGAAGAAAGAGACCTTGGTTTCATCTCAGGGTAGTTTTTCTCTGTCACAGCCAGAGGTGGTATTCAGCAAGTTCTGGCCAGTTCTGGAGAACCGGGAGCAGACATTTTGAGTAGTTTGGAGAACCGGCAAATCCCACCTCTGACTGGCCCTGCCCCCATCTCTTCTCTGCCTCCCATTGAGCCCCAGCTGNTTTTGAGTAGTTTGGAGAACCGGCAAATCCCACCTCTGACTGGCCCTGCCCCCATCTCTTCTCTGCCTCCCATTGAGCCCCAGCTGATTGGCTAGGTCTTCTTTGGTTGTCCTGTATAGGAGAATGGAGCTGGAAAGCAGGTTAGTAGGGTGAGGAGGTAATGGGGATTTTGCAGTATCCTTCCCCTGACACATCCACCAAGCCACACCACGTCCATCAAGCTATACCCACAGAACTGGTAGTAAACATTTTTGAATCCCACTGGGCACAGCCTATGATTACTGTAGGTGCAATGTATGGAACAGCACCTGAGGCGAAGGAATAGTGCTACATGCTAATATTTCTTAAGTCAGATGTGCTTCGTCTTTTAGATACCTCCCATATTTCTTTTTTCATCAATATTTGTTATTTGATAGAAATGCGAGGTAGCAATTAACCTGGAACTAAGGAGGAAATTCCAAAGAGTGAAAACTATTAAGCAGTGGAACAGCTTGCCTCCTGAAATTGTAGCTGCTCCATTGTTGGTGGGTTTTTTAAAAAAAAAAGACTACGCAACCATGTGTCCAAGATGGACAAGGGGCTGGACTAGAAGACCTCTGAAGTCCCTTCCAGCCCTATGAAAATATGTTTTTATTAATCTTGTCCCAAGTAATATATGTTAGATCTATTATAAAACATATAATTTACTTCCAGAAAGGCAAGTTCTCGCTCCCTTTCTCACACATAATTATTTCTACACTAAAGACTGGAACGGTGCCATTGGCAAGTCAGAGAATTCATATAAATAACCGGATAAGATTCTATAAATTAAACACTGACAAGAGTACAAAAATTGGGTCTTTTTCAACCAGGAAATCATGGACATTCTATCATTTGTCCTATTTAATTTGAATTTGGGTTGTTTATGATACTGATGGTATATATAAATACAACCTATACTGTGGATTCTTGTAGTGAGGTTGTGACTTTTCTCTGAGGACTTTCAGATATAAACCTAAGCCTCTCTTTAAGAACAGATGATAGTTGACTTATTGTAGGAAAAAGAAGAGGTAGAGACTTGGGGTGGGGTCAAGAGAGAAATCAGCCTGGAGTCATTGCATTCCCAGAAGCGATCCAAATCCAACTCCTCTTGAATTCCATTCACTCTTATCTAGCACCAATTTAGTGCTGACCCTTAGTTGACCAGATTCTCACATATAGGAAATTGATTCAATTTCCCAAGCAAGAAAAATAACCTTCCTCCCCAAAGAATAACAGAGTTGGAAGGGACCTTGGAGGTCTTCTAGTCCAACCCCTCTGCTCAGGTAGGAAACCTTATACCATTTCAGACAAAATGGTGCCCCACCTCTTCTTAAAAGCCTCCAGAGATGGAGCACCCACAACTTCTGGAGACACTGGCTATTTGTTCTCATTGTCAGGAAATTTGTCCTTAGTTCTAGGTAGGTTGTCTCCTTCATTAGTTTCCAACTTGGTTCAAAGCAACTTCTTAAGAGAAAATGCAGATGATACAACAGTGGTGGGACTCATCTCTGGGTGAGGATGAATCTGCCTACTGAGATGAGGTGGACTGGTTGCTTTTGTGGTGTGGAGACAATAACTTGGTCCTCAACACCAATAAGCCAAGGAAGCTTATAGCGGACTGTAGAATGAACAGAGCAGACATCCAGCCCTTGCTTATCCATGGAGACCGAGTGGAGCAAGTGGTCAGTTTGAAGTTTCTGGTGTTGTTCCTAAAATAGAACCTGACCTGGGGTGCTCACATTGCAGCCCTGGTCAAAGAGAGCCACAAGATTATACCACCTGAGACTTCTCAGAAAACAACAACTGAATGGAAAACTGCTGGTGACCTTCTACCGCTGCACCAGAGAGAGTATCTTAACTCACTGCACCTCTGATATGGTTTGCCAACTGCACAGGGGCAAATAGGACAGCACTCCAGAGGGTTAACGTCATTGCTCAGAGGAACATGGGTTGCCCTCTCCCCTCTTTGGAAGAGCTTTATAGCTCCCGCTGCCTTAAGGAAGTTCAAAACATTCTCAAAGATCCATCTCATCCTGGGAACCCCCCCTTTTTTTTTTGAACTATTACCCTCTGGCAGATGGTACGGATAATAAAAACAAGCGGCAAACAGGCTAAAAAACAGGACAGTATCTTTATCCCAGACAGTAGCTCTGTTGAATTCTACTGTGATAGTGCAGTGTTGGTGCCATGTTGGGAGTTTTGGTTCAATGTGTGGAGGTGAGTGTGTTTGTGTTTATTTTCATGGTCATGATGTGCACTGAAGATGGTGTTTGATTTCGTTGTACGAGGTACAATGACAATAAAGTAAAGTAAACTATACTAAAAGGAGGGGGGAAAACCTTAACTTTCACACACTAATCTATTCACATCTGCCTTTGGTACCCACATCTTTTAGTGTTTTTCCCAGCAACCTGCTTTATACAATCATTGCGTAATGGAGTATCCTGCTGCATATATAGGCACAAAGAGAATATAATCACAGCAACAGCTTAAATCAATCTTGCATTTACATTAACAAAGCATTCCTTAAGTGCCTCCGGCTGCCCATTGTCCCTGGATGACTAATTTGTTTTTGATCCACCGATCCTCCTTCCAGGACCCGGTTAATTGGCCGTTACCTAGCAGAGGTTAACCAGCATTGAATCCCTCCTACCGTGACTAATATAAAATGAAGTTGCTCCCTCCCTTTCCAGAACTCACCTGAGAAATATTGATTTTCCTGGCCTTGCTAGGTTGCCCACTACCTCCTGTGATTGATTTAATTCACTCTTCCATGCCTGAAGCCCTGGGAGTGTATCCTTCCCCCTAAAACCATAATTATGGATCTGTTATGTCAAGCATAGAACTCCTGGAGTTCTTTCTCTGATCATATGGCATTTGCTCAAATGTCCTTTATAAAATGAAAGAGTATTTTAAGAAAAGAGTGGGTACAATGTTGTGTATTGGCTTGGGAGGAGGAATCATTGGCAAACAGGTCTGCTTCCTGGTGGAATTCAGGGTTGTAAACATTGAGTTTTGGGTGGACAATGTGCATTTTGTATTGTAAAATTGAATTTTGAATTGTAAAAGTTAAGTTGAATTTAGGACTGTTGTACTAAGGGAAGCTGTTCCACTGGTTAATTGTTCTCACTGCCAGGAAATTTCTCTTTAGTTCTGGGTTGCTTCTGTCCTTGATTAGTTTCCATCCATGGCTTCTGGTCCTGCCCTCAGGTGTTTTGGAGAATAGTGTCAAGCCCCTGTTGGAATCTGAATCTGAGGAGGAAGACAAACAGCTGATAGGGAGTAGGAATGTGGCTCTGTTGGCTGTGGAGGAAACTGGGGAAGGGCAAAGTCCAGCTGGGCAGAGCAGGGGAGAGGTACAGCAAGAGAGGAAGTTCAGAGGAAGACCCAGGCCCACCCCCTCTTCATTTTAGGGCATGCAGGGAGGAACGGAGAAGAAAGCAATGTGGGTTGCATGGCTTATGGGGGAGGAAAGGGCCCTGATTCCCTTCATTAGCCACACCTGGGAAGGGAATTTAAAAGAGATGCATGCTGAGCGCGGTGTCTTCTGGAATATAAATGTGAGTTCATCTTGTGTTGACTTTGATTATCTGCGTTCCTGGCATCCTCCCAACCGTGTTGAATTATTACTATTCCTTCATGTCAGGAATTCCTTCTCTTGCCCTGCCAGACTAACTACCTCATCTTGCCTTGATTGGACTTATAGTTACAGTTTTTGTTGACCGCGTTTTGGACTTGATTCTCTGCAGCCAAAGGCTGTTCCTGGGAGAGTTTTTTCTCCAGCCAGAAGGTTACCAGGACATTGGGGGCAAAGTTGGAGCTTATAAAGGGACTTCTACTGATTATCTGACTGTGTTGCCTTTGTGCCATGCCTCTTTGGGTCATCACAAATAGCTTGACTACCTCATCTTTGTGGCAGCCCCTCAAATATTGGAAGACTGCTATCATATCATCCCTACTCCTCCTTTTCATTAAAGTAGACATACCCAGTTCCAGCAATCATTCTTTATACATGGTCCAATATAAATGAAAGAGGCAGCTGGCTTGAACTTCACCCAAGTTATGAAAGATGTGTAACAAGTGTAATTTTGTTCTTTAAAATCTGCATTTATTGGATGTTTTAACTTTCTCAAAATGCACTAGTTGTTTGTTTTTACTCTTGCACTATCTGGAATACATGAATGGAAGCCATCTGTCCTCAGCAAAACGGGCTCTACTCATTTATCAGCTCACTTTCTCAGCGGTGAGAGGAGATTAGAAAAGCAATTTCTTCCCTAGAAATTAGTCCTACTGGGTTCAGTGAGATAAAAGTGCTTCAGATGACAACTTAGACGCATGATCATAAAAGCAGAATATTCATGGGACAATCCACTATGATAGATGATTCTAGCTGGTATCTTTGGCTGAAAGCAGATGTTACCTCCTGGCTAAATTCATAGGGATGAACAATATACTTTTTTCCCTCAACAATATACTTATTTTTCTTTAATAATGCTAACAATATACTGTATTAAAGGGCTTTAAAAAAAACATCCTGAACTTTGAATACCTGGATAATTTACTATGCATCTTTTACAGATGCAAATATGTTCAGCTTTCCTTCTTTCTCATTCTCTGTTGCATTTCTTGAGGGATTTTCTCTATAATTCCTTTTCCCTTCAAATAAGTGATGCTGAAGAGATAAAGAACTGAGGATGTTCAGTTTTAAATGCTTACCAGGTTAGTTGTTTCCTGTAATGGAGGAAAAAAAAATTCAATCTCACATTAGCGTGGATTGAAATTTGCAAAATAATTGAAATAAGAACCGAAATGCCTGAAGCAACTAAATTTTGGGTTATTAATGTGAATTGGTGAGATTTTACTGAGATTTCCTCCAAATATGATCATTATCAAATAAGAAGTGATTATCAGATCCAGTCCTTTCCTTTTAAAATGTTTTTTTCCCTAAACAGTGGTCCCAAATCTTGAAAAGACATAAAGAACCAAAGATAAAAAGGAAAAAAAGAATTATATTACATGACCCTACATTAATGGGAAATTTCCAAAAAACTGAAAAAGTGGAATGAATATTGCATCCATTTTTTATTGAATCTGACACCAAAAAGTGAAATCTAGACAACAGAAGCAAAATAAACAGAATAACACTTGGAAAATGTAGAAAATGTGGAAAATTTTCCAGCTAGCATACTGTGTAAGAAAATCTACACCCACTTTTCTTCTTTTTAAGCTCAGTTATTTTTTGAAAAAGAAGAAAATTATTCATTACCATGAATTTAAGCCTTATTCTTGCCTTTGTTTAGTTGCTTTGACCTTAAGAGACATGTTCTAGTAAAAATAAAATTAAAAATCCTATTTATGCCATTCTGGAAATATGCTACCAATAATCTTGAAAGAACCGAGCTCAAAATATTTGGGATTTGATTGAATAATTCTAATCAATAAAAGGCATAGCAGTTGCATGAAATTAATGAAATTAATTCAATGCAGTTACATAAAATTAAAATTAATTTGAAACACTTGACATGAGTTGTTTTGAACATTAGTATTCGTGAGCACTCCAGAAAATTTGGGCTCAACTGGGGTCATAAGTCAATGACTACCTGTATTTGCTGAAGTTCAGTTATTCTTTGCTTAACTTTCTAGCACCACTCTTGTTATGGCTTCAAAAATATTTCATTTTTTTATTTTTAAAGAGAATGGTGAGATTTTAAAATGGAAGTGTAATGACTGACTTTAGCAGGCCTTTTCATAAGTCTTTTTTCACTAGCCCTAAAGACAACTGTGTGAAATCTGCTTCACATTTAATGAAGCAGGTAAGTTTTGGATAGTTTAATTCCTTTTTTTTTTTTTGCTTACCTGATGTAGATAAATGATTTGAGTTATGAATACTTTGAATTAATTAATACTTTGATGGCTTTTCTTAGAGATGCATTACAAGTCAATATATATTTTCACTTGGATGATATGACTGAGTTCTTTTTCTGTTTTTTTCTCCCCTTTAAAAATCTTTTAAAAGTGCCAAGTTCTCATTCACAAGCATAGTGTGATTCTCAGATATATAACAATCTCATTTGTAGTGTGAACTACAGCTTATTTTAAAATGTCAAAAAGGTTTTTTTAAAAAAACAAAGTCACTTTCCATTTCCTCTGATCTTCAGAAAGAGTTTTTTATGCAGCTCCCATGTTGCAGGGCCTGGATCCTCCCTTAAACCTTCCTATCCATCCACCTACCACTGTGTTAGGAACTGATAAGAAAAGGACAATTCAGATGTTCTTCAAGGATTGTAGAGACAGAATTATGAGGCGCAAATTATCATTAAGTTGCAATTCAAAGACTTATTGTTCAAATTGAAACACAAGCATCTCGGCAACTAAAATTCAACACTAAATTGGCACCAGATAAAGGTCAACAGAATTTGGGAGGGGTATTGAGCTTGGATGATTTGTAGCAACTTAACTACTCTAAGCTGATGACGTACTTAACTCTGCTATGCCTGTCTCCTACAAGAATAAGGATAGCCTGTGTTGAAAGCTCGGTACCCAGGGTGGCATTCTGCCGGTTTGGACCAGTTTGGGCAAATCGGATGTTAAAGTAACAACTGATTCACCAAACTGGTATTTCAACTGACGGGCTGAAATACTAATAAACAAATAAGTTGAGACAAGGAACTTGGGCAGTTGATAACAAGGAATAAACTATTTGCTTCTGAAAACCAGAACATAAAGAGCAGTAATATTCTATCTTGATCATGGGTGCCGATCCTGGTGTAAATCTGTGATTTGATAAATATAACATGTTCTATATAGGGATGCTCTTGAGAGATATCTGCTGTCAGGGTTCCAATGGATGCCCTAATTAATTCATGAGCCTCAAGCCAAGTTTCAAAAGAAATCCAATTATTTATTAGGAGCAACATGTCGGCATTTTCCCAAGTGCGGTCAGCTCTGCCCCACATCATCTACTGCCCACCTATGATCCTATTTCCCTCCTCCTCCCAGGGTGTGTCATAAATCACATAAATCACAATGAAGCACTTTCACGGGCTGTAGAAAACACGCCTCTCTGGTTTGCTCTGGTAACCTGGAATACAATCTGGAGAAAAATATGTGTGGAATGTGCTTCTGGTCTAGCAACTGAGCTTCTCCATCAGTTCTCCCCACTCCTGTCTATGGCAACTCGAGAACAGGCCAGGAATGCTTTAGGAGTTGACATCTAGAGGTTATAATTCCTGAAAAATTATTGCCTGTCAGAGATCCCCAACCCCCAGTCCATGGAACAGCACCAGGTAACGGCATGCCAGAAACCGGGCCACGCAAACAAGCGAAGCCACTACCGGGGAATGCAGGTAACATGCAAAACCACATCCCCTCCAGTCCATGGAAAAACCTCTCTCCACAGAACCCGTCCCTGGTGCCCAAAAGGTTGGGGGCCACTGTGGTATGCGATTGTCACCCCCATTTTACAGTATCTGAGTTTCAGGGTCCTCTAATGACTTCATTTGAGCTGTACGTTCCAGTCTCAACTCAGAAGAATAGATTGTATTTTGCTTGGGCTCTGCGTTTTTATACGAACCCGTGAAGATATGGAAATAGGAGGAGCGGCAATAAGAAAAGTCAAAAGAGATACAAAACATATTTCATCTTTACAAGGGAAAAAAAACAGAAAAAGGAATATCGCAGTAATTTTTTTTCAAAGAAGTATTGTTACTATAACACTTATTTGTGGGAGATTGTTTTATATGCATGGTTTTTTCATTTCCACAGAGGGTAAAGCCCACAAAGATACTTCATTGTAAAAGTTCTTGTTTCCTACATTCAGATTTTCCAAAGCTATAAATATATCCTAAAAATGTGCAACAGCACCCTAAACTGGTCCATTCAGAAATAAATCCTGTCAATTCACTACCGCCTAATGTCTTTAGGATTATACGTAGTTCAAGCTAAACTCTGGTAAAGCTGAAAAAGGTTTAAAATGTATACCCCAGGCAATTGCTGCAAAGTATCCACGTTTATTAAAGGTGCATTTATGCATAAATTTAATTGTTCATATTGTGCTTATTTTATTTGTGTATTTTTCTTAGGCCAACTGTTAATGCATAGGGGTTTCAGAAGACAGTGTGTTCAGGCAAAATATTAACGTCTTATTTGAATATGGAATACTGGTATACAAACATGCAACTGTGTGAATTATACTAAAAAGAAGTGGGAAATCACTGTAATGTGTTAAGAGATAAATGTGAGATAAATGCGAAGTGAGGGGGGCATCGATCTAAGCTATCCGGTGCCACTCAGACATAAAAATGGAATTATCTTATTGAAAAAATATATGACTGACACCCAAATTGTTCACTCTGCACCGAATCATTGCCACCTCACAATTTGCTTCTGAAAGAGCTAAATGATAAAAGGGGATTACATAAATCAAACTGTATAAGATGGAAGGGAAAGAGAGGAATGCCATATGGACAGCAATTTGGGATTGCCACCATATAGTCTATAATGTGCATTTCCATTTTACATAATTGTTTCTATTCCACAGATTACTTAAAAGGAATAAAACATTGATAGTATTAAAGTATTACAAATGTTAAAATCCCCCTTGCCCCCAGTGCACACATTTCCAACCAAATCTCCAAAAAGTGCAATCAGGCAGCTTCGAGGAAAAGCTTGAACAAATAAAGCAAATATTTGGGGCTTTCTTAAATGCTGGTAAGGGAAACAGTCTAAATGTGAATGGCCCTTATGGAAAGGTCCTCTTTGTAACCAACACAGGAGGATGAGAAATAAGGGTTTCCATTCCTGACATTACATTGGGTGTATGGTTGAAGGTCCACCAAAGAATTTAGTCTCAAAATGTTTATGGCTATCAAAGAACAAGGACTTTCAACCAAACTTGAAAATCTATGGAATGATAATACCACTGGTACAATATAATTGCATGTTTTGGACAGTATTCTCCCACCGATGAACAGTTGTATATCTTTTATCACAACAGAAGTTGCCTTCAGAGGCAACCCCATGTAAAATTCGTTGCAGTAGTCTAGCCCGTTATCTCTCAACCATGCAATTTTCAGATGTGTGGACTTCAATTCCCAGAATTCCCCAGCCAGTCATGCACACATCTGAAAATCTCCAAGGTTAAGGAACACTGGTGGCCTTTCCAGATTGGGTTGTAAATGCAATGCCAGGCTAATATGATTAAGATCTAAGCTATCTAAGAGTCACTGCTTACCAATAAAGGATAATATTTGTCACTCAGAGTTGACATGACAGATTCCTTGGTGCTCTCTGAGCTTGGTTGTTTTCTTGCAAACATTTCATGATCCAGTTAGGGAACATCATCAGTATTTGTTGTGGTTTGCCGGTAGCAGGTGTGGATGGATGAGGTCTCGGAGAGCAAGGACTCAGGTGAGGGGCCTGCATGTGATATAGGGACGGGGCCAGGACCATCAGGGAGTGGAGCACTGCCTTTGGAGATTGTGGAGGCTGGCAGCAGTGATGAAGAGGCCCCCGAGGAGCCCTTGCCCATTGCACAGAGGAATGCTCAAAGGAAAGAGCAGCTGGAGCAGCACGGGTGACTCGGGAGTAATGCTGCATGGTAATGGCCCCTCCCTTAAGAGATAAAAGCCAGCTGAGAAACCGGAGTTCTTTGCAGGAAGCAAAGAAGTTTTTGCACTTTATGCCTTGCTGGGACGTTCGGAATATCTTGGTTGGTGTTTGGAGACTTCTTTGTTTTAATTATTTCTTGGCCACTTAATCTAGTGCTTTTGGCAGCCTTGCACACACCTTGCAAGTGCTTATTCTTATCAGAGACCATTAGTTTTTATAGCCTTTTAAACATGAATTAATGGAATTCGCAAGAAGCATTTAAAGTTTCACTTTTATTTCTGTTGGTGTTTATTTATTGGACTAAGTTTGGATTCAGAACAGTATTAGCGGCAGTAGACATCATATTATGATTACCTAGTTTGGGTAATGTGAATTAGCAAGTGAAACAACCAAGCTCAAGAGCAGCAAGGACCTTTCAGTAACTACTTAACATGGAGGACTTCAGACTGCCCACTTTTGACACTGTTTGCATATAACTTGGAATTTCCAGTAGTTCGATTCTGCTACTGATTGGCCAGAAAGGCCAGTAGTGGATTGGTTCATTAGGAACCAATCCAAGGAGCCGCTCAAAGGCGGCAAAGTCAAAAGACTGTCATTGGCTACAAACCGGCAGGCAAGCCTCTATAAAAAGGGCTGCCGCGGCTTGAGCCAATGTTCCGTTCCTGTTGCTGTTAACTAATAAAGAGTTATTTGTTGGAACCCGGTCTACCGCGCGTCTTTTCCGGACGGAACAGACACCAAGATCTTTAAACCTTCATCTGGGTTCCTGGCAGTTAAGAGGATGAGTTCCAACCCAAGAATATTCTGGCTACTCATGCAAAGAATCACTTACTGCAAAAATGTGAAAATTAGTTTCAGTCTGCAAGAGCTATTTAAAAGGCTCTTTTTTTGTCCTGAACAAAAAAAATTGCAGGTATGTATTTTTAAAATCTGTTCGGAGGAAATACGATGCCCGGTATTTGTCTGGATGCCTGGGACTGAATACAAGTGACTCTTGAAAATGAAAATCAGCAGTCGGCTCCCTCTCCATCTGCAGGAGACTGCTTCCTGTTGTTTGAAAGCCACATTTTGCTCTGTAATTTGAGGTGTTTCTGTTGCGCTAATCGGATGCAAGTTCTGCCGGTGGAAAATGAAGAGCTATCTTGATAAATTTCAGGCATTAAGTGAACTAAATCCCCCCTCCTTTTTTTTTTTGAAAGACCTGGGCTGGTTTGCAAAATGACTGCCCAGGCCTCTCATCTTGAATAGGTACTACATGATATCCAAAGAAGAAGGGCTATTTCCACGGATGGAGAGAATTTTGAATGGAAGGAGAGAAAGAGACAGACCTTGCCTTCAAAATGGCTGATATTAACAACTGAGATTACTTTCCTTCTAGTTTTGTGCTTTTCAATCACTTTTTTCCTCACGTACCTCTTTGTGCCACCTTCTGAAAAAAAAAACCCCATCATATGCTTTTTTAAAATTGTTTACTGGTGTTATTTTGTCCGCTGCCAAATAGATTTCCATTTCAGTAAATGTAGATGAAAACGGTCTCACATATAACAAAAGTACTTTGCTTTTACCTCATATTCTCATTTTTTCTTGCTTTGTTTGCAAGATGGAGCCATTGCCTGTGTAGCTACAAAGGCAAGAGAGAGTTAGTAATGATATTATTATTATTATTATTATTATTATTATTATTATTATTATTATTATTATTATTATTATTATTATTAATGTCAGGGTTGCCACTCCTAATATAAAATGGTGGCAAATAGACCTGCCAATTTCAAAGAAGCTGTAAAAAATTCTTCAAAAAATTTGTAAAAGATTCATGAGTTCTAAAAGACACCTGTAGCATATTTTCCAACTCACAAATGTGATTAAAAGAGTTAAGTTTTTATGTGAGCTGTGGCTCACTTCATCAGATAGTATGGAGAGATTAAACTGATCTAGGACTTAAAAGAAGAGGGGAAGAAAAATGTGGAAATGCAAATGTAGGTTACGAGACAAGTCACAATGACTGTACCACAATAAATTAGCAATTGTAATGTGCTCCAAACCTCATGTGTTTGTATAACCTTCTGAGGTAGCCTGAAAACCTTTTGATGTAGGTGAGCTTGATGGTCCCGGTTGTATGATGGTTCTTCCTTTGTTCTAAAATGTTGACTTTGACTTCTGTAATGCAGTGTGTCCTGGGAGGTTAAAATGTTTAAAATGCTCTGCCATTATTAATTTTCAGTCCTGATGTTCAATTTGTATTCATTACTTCTTTGGCACAATGGGTTTTTTTTTCTATTTTTTCCAGTGTAGAATCCAGACAATAAAGAGCTTATGGAAAGAAAAGGGTCTTTAATCTTGTATTTGAAATTTCCGGGCCTGTGGCAGAAATGGACTTCAGCAAGTTCTGACCAGTTCTGAGAACCAATAGCAGAAATGTTGAACAGTTTGGAGAACCAGCCAATACCACCTTTGACTGGCCCTGCCCCCATCTATTCTCTGCCTCCCATTGAGTCCCAGCTGATTGGCTGGGTCTTCTTTGGTTGCCTTTCTTTGAGGAGAACGGAGCTGGAAAGCAGGTTAGTGGGGTGGGGAGGGAATGAAGATTTTGCAGTAATCTTCTTCTGCCACACCCACCAAGCCATGCCCAGAGAACCGGTGGTAAAAAAAATTTGAATCCCACCACTGGCCTATGGTGTTCTGGCTTTGCTAGGGATACAGAACGATGGCTTCCCTTTGTAGAAAAGTGAGTGACATAAATGAAGCTAAACTAAGAATTCATCCTCCATTCAGAATTGAGATTTCTGGAGACTGCCGATATTGCGGGATATTGGTAAGAGTACTGCAGGCTACTTCTGTTGACTGCCAGCTGCCTGCAATTTGGCAGTTCGAATCCCACCAAGCTCCAGGTTGACTCAACCTTCCATCCCTCTGAGGCAGGTAAAATGAGGACCCAGATTGTCGCGGGCAATGTGCCAACTCTGTAAACTGCTGAGAGAGGGCGGTAAAGCACTATGAAGCAGTATATAAGTCTAAGTGGTATTGCTACACTGTATTGCACCTCAAACATCTGTAATCAAAAGTTACACATATAAAGAATATAGTCTGTCTGAGGCTTCTAATAAACCATCTGGAAAAAAAAAACCTCCAGCTAAATGGGCTCAACTAATGCTTGAGGGAAAGGCCAAGACTTCAAAACCTTATGAGTGTTGTGGTTAGCCAGCAGCAGGTGCAGACGGCTGAGGAAAGTGAGGACTCAGATGAGGGGCCAGGACCATTAGGGAGTGGACTGCTGCCTTCAGAGATTGTGGGGGCTGGCAGCAGTGATGAGGAGGTTCCCGAGGAGCCTGTGCCAAGTGCGCGTGCATGCAGAATTGCTCATAGGAAAGAGCAGATACAACAACACTGGCGACTCGGGAGTAAGGCTGCAAGGTAATGGCCCCTCCCTCAAGAAGATAAAAGCCAGCTGTGAAACAAACCTTCTTTGCAGAAGGCAAAGATGTTTTGAAACTCAGCCTTGTGGACATTACAGCTGGTATCTGAAGACTATTGTAAACTATTTTCTTATCTGTTGTTTTTTGGCAGTCTTGCAAAAACTTGGCAAGGCTCTTTCTTGACAGAGCTAATTAGTTGGAAGCAGCCTTTTATCTGTGAAGAAACAGAATTCACAGATGAAACAGTAAAAGGTTGGGCTACTGCCTTTGTCTTGTGTTTGCTCTCTTGGAACCACGTTGGGTCAGAACAATGAGTGACAGACAGACAGAGGCACACAGACACACATTTTTGTTGTTTAGTCATGTCTGACTCTTCGTGACCCCATTGTACCATAGCCCATCATGTCCTCCATGGTCTCCTGGAGTTTGCCCCAATTCACATCCATTGTGTCGATGACCTCATCTAACCATTTCATCCTCTGCTGTTCCCTTCTCCTTATACCTTCCATCTTCCCCAACATCAGGGTCTTCTCCAAGGAGCCCTCTCTTCTCATTTGGTGGCTAAAATATTTGAGCTTCAGCTTCAGGATCTGTCCTTCCAAAGAATTGTTGGGGTTGATTTCCTTTAGGATCGACTGTTTGGATCCCCTTGAAGTCCAGAGGTCAAGAGTTTTCTCCAACATTTGCATTGGAAAAATATGGCAACAAGAGCAGAGCAGGGATGCCATCAATTTGAGGCTGTTTTGTTGAGAAAATGTTCTCCATAAGGGCTGTCACTTTTTAACTTTTGTTTTCAAATTTTCCAGCATGCACTCTCCTTTGCACATATGGGTTAAATGTACTTTTATTTCTGGAAGGAACATTCTTATTAGTGACCATGGTTTTTCAGGAATGCCCCAAACACAAAAAGATATCATTACACTGCCATTTGTTATGACAATTTAATCTGTTAGAATGCCACTACTAACTTTATTTTTCAGCAAGCTCATCAATCATCCCTTAGTTATAGCTGAAACCAAGCTCTCAAGGATTTTTTAAAAAATGATGAATCATCACACCGAAATGAACTTAGAGATTCAAATATTGTTAAACTTATGATTTCTTTACATGATCATTTCAAATTTATCTTCGCTAGGGGACTTCGCTCAGAACTTTTTACTTTACAAAAAAAAAAATCTTTGCAGCCTTCCTGTCTTGTATCTCCAATTGTCCTCTCTAAGTACAGATAATTTTTACAGCAAGTTCACCAACCGTGAGAATGCGAACCTGTATTATCCTGACAGATGAAGAATCCGTGAAATTTAAATGATGGTTTGCCTAGCCAAGTACCCTGTTTTCCCAAAAATACAACCTACCTTGAAAGTAAGTCCTAGCTTGATTTTTTACAAGTGTGCCTAATATGAGCCATATCCCAAAAATAAGCCCTAATTAAGACCCCACCCACTCCAGAGTAAATGAGTAAAAATTAAGCTAGGATGGGGATAGGGGGATGGAGCTGCCCGACTACTTACCTTTGGACAGTTGTAGCCAGGCCTGGCAGACCCCGACACCTGCCTTGCCAGTCCATTTCTTCTGCAGCTGGGAAGGCTGGCAAGACTTTCCTGAAGGCCTCTGGAGCTGATAACAAAGCTCTGGATCGATCAAAAGCTCAGTTATTGGCTGCAGAGGCCTTCAGGAAAGCCTTGACAGCCACAGAAGAAGAAGTTCCTGAAGGCCTCTGACAGCGAAAAGGAGGCCGGGGGTGACATGCACAAGCGAGGTGAGTCAGTGGATGACATCCCCCCAAAATAAGGCCTGGTGCCTTTTTTGGTGGTAAAAAAACCATATAAGACAGGGTCTTATTTTCAGGAAAACACAGTAGACATCTAATTCTGGATTATTATTTTAAAGAGTGAAGGTAGTTCTGAGGTTAAAGCATTAAAACCGATGCTTCCAACAGCTGACAACATGAACATCAGAATATTGTTTGGCTTTGAAGAATGACAGAATCACTTCAGTATGCAGGCTTTCATAAAACTAAGCAATTATACTACTTGACTGTACCTATCGACTATCAAACAATTCTTCAAAGCACCTGAAAGTAGAACAAGAAGCAATGGATGGAAATTAATCAAGGAGAGAACCAACCTGGAACTAAGGAGAAATTTCCTGACATTCAGAACAATTAATCAGTGGAACGACTTGTCTCCAGAAGATGGAGGTTTTTAAGAAGAGACTGGACAGACATTTCTCTGGAATAGTCAAGGGTCTCTGGCTTGAGCAGGGGGCTGGACTAGAAGGCCTCCAAAGTCCCTTCCAACTCTGTTTTTCTCTTGAGAGCCAGTTTGATGAAGTGGTTAGCATCAGACTACAAACTGGGATACTGTGAACTCTAATCCCACTTCAGCTTAAAACCAGCTGAGTGACCTTGGGCCAGTCAATTTCTCTCAGCTCTCGGAAGGAGGCAGTGTCAAACCGCTTCGGAAAAACCTTGCCAAGAAAACTGCAGGGACTGGTCCAGGAAGATTCCAAGAATTAGGTACAATTGAACAGAAGGGCAGGGGGAATCAACTACCAGTTATAATGCTAGTGTCAAACTTTGAAGTGTATTCAGGCTGCTTTCACTTTTACTGCTTCACAGCTTGCCAACAGATCAGGGGGGATAAGGGAGGGAGAGATTCGAATGTGCATTCCAGAGGATAACAAGAATCTATCTCATAGGAACCAAGGACGCTCCAGCAGTTGTCTGACAGAGGATTGGAGGTTTTCCCATAACAACACCTAGACCCCTAATTGGACAAGGTGACCTGCACTAATGGTGGGAGGGAGGATTCTAAACTTTAATAATATTGAACTGCTTGGGAATTAGGCAGAGTTGGTTTTGCTTTCATTCTGTGCCAAAGTGACGTACTCAGTAAAGTTTTGCATAAAAGCGTTTGGATCATCTCAACATTTGCTGCTTGCTTGGGTTCATCAGTTGGAACCTTGACAGCCAGATTTACAAAGCAGCAAGATAGTAATAGCACTTCGACTGATATACCGCTTTGCAGTGCATAACAGCCCTCTCTAAGCTGGTTTACAGAGTCAACTTATTGCCCCCAACAATCTGGCTCCTCGTTTTACCAACCTTGGAAAGATGGAAGGCTGAGTCAACCTTGAGCTGGTCAGGTGACAGCATGAAACAGCAAAATTCAGCAATAAAGTCTGCACTACTATTACTATTAATCTTCTCATCACTCCTTATCCCCCATCCCCTCCCACTTGTGAATGTATGACTGTAACTTTGTTGCTTGTATCTNCCATCCCCTCCCACTTGTGAATGTATGACTGTAACTTTGTTGCTTGTATCTTTACGATTTATACTGACTGTTTCCTAGTATGATTTGATTGCTTATTGTAGCCTATGACTATCATTAAGTGTGGTACCTTATGATTCTTGACTCTTGACAAATGCATCTTTTATTTCACCTATGCTGAGAGCTTTTGCACCAAAGACAAATTCCTTGTGTATCCAATCACACATGGCCAATAAAGAATTCTATTCTATATGTGATTTTTCACTTTTTCCCAGAAAGAAAGACTATTAAAAATGTAAAAAACTATTACACAAAAATAGCTGCTCTTGAAATTCTGCCTTATCCCTTTTCCAGGAGACCATACTGTCTCTGTAATATTCTCTCCTCCACTGTCCTTGGAAACTGGAAACAGAAAGAAATATGCTTTTCAGGAACTGTTTGGGATTACTGGTGAAAACAGGGATCATCTGTACCTTTGAGTCAGTCCTGGCAAATGCATTCAACTTTCTTGGCAAGATTTTCAAAAGTGGCTTGTTATTGCCTTCTTCATAGGGATGAGAGAGAGTGGCCAGCCCAAAGTCACCCAGATAGCTTTGTCCCAAAGGAAAAAGTAGAACTCACAGTCTCCTAATTTCTAGCCAAGTGTTGTGGTTAGCCAGCAGCAGATGCGGATGGCTGAGGAGAGCGAGGACTCAGATGAGGGGCCAGGATCATTAGGGAGTGGACTGCTGCCTTCAGAGATTGTGGGGGCTGGCTGGGAGCAACAATGAGGAGGTTCCCGAGGAGCCTGTGCCAAGTGCGCATACATGAAGGATTGTTTGCAGAAAAGCGCAGCTTTAATAGCACGGGCAACTCAGGAGTAAGGCTGCAAGGCTCCTTCAAGAAGATAAAATCCAGCTGTGAAACGAACGCACTTTGCAGAAGGCAAAGACGCTTTGAAACTCCATCCAGCCTTGTGGATATTCCACTATCCTGAGTTTGTAGTTGAAGATTCTTGTATTGCAAATTATTTCTTGTCTGTTATCTTTTGACAAGTCTCGCACAGTTTAGCAAGACTTGTGCTTATCACAGCTAATTATTTTGTAAAAGCATTACAAGGTTTCTGTTCTTTTTGCATTGTGTTTGATTTGTTGGAGAAGGGCGTGGGTCAGAACACCGAGAGTCTTTTAACCAACATATCAGATTGACACTCAATCAGATTGACACTCAGGCTATTTAGGTTTTGGGAAACATTGAAAAGATACTTATTCCAATAAACATCTTAAGTAGTAGCAAAACTGATTGAGAAAGTAAGCAAAGTTTGTCTTCATTTAGCATATTTTTCTTTTTGACTCACCCGGACAAACCGCGGTTAGTTTTAATTATGATACAGGGGAGCTGGCTTTAATCTGAAATTTTATTCTACTTTGTGTCTGTAGGGTCCTCCCTCTTTCCTGTCTCTCTTTGGGTCCTCTTAGAGCTATCAAAATTCAGCTGCACATTCTCTGTGTCAGGAACCTCTTTGTGACATCCTTGAAAAGGATTTGATGTGTTGAAAGGAAACAAAGAAAAATAATGTAATCTCAAAGGCAGAACATCCCAGCTTTGACCATTTGACATTATTTCCTTGCTGGTAGCAGCCCTCAGTCCCTACAGCCAAGGCTGAATGCCCACCCAGCAAGCAAAGATTGCCACCCCAGCCTCATTAAAATGAGCCCACAATCCCAGGCATGTCTAAAACAATAAATCATCGTTCAAAAGAAAACAGGAGGGAGAGCATCTAATTTGTAGAACTGCCCTAAAAGCCAAGACACCAAAAACCACAAAAAATAAAAATCCAACCACAAACCAGACTCAAGATCTATCTGAACTTTGTCTTGGTTAGGAGAATGTTTAAAATTCTTTCTTGTCTTTTGTTCCGTCCATCGCTGAAGAAGTGGGTTGAGAGTGGATGCGATGGAACGAAACAAGACAACAAATGAAAAATTATTTGCAAGTATTTAGCGGGGTGGGAGGTTGTCCTTTGGAGCACAATAAAACTTCTAACTAAATATACCCGGGTGACCTTTCAAAATCTAGGAGGCTGTGGGCTCAGATTCGAACAGAAAGGTCAACCCATCTTGGTTAGTGAAAAAGAAAAGCTCGTTCTTGAGTTGACAGAAATTCCCAGGCACAGAATATAAAGAGCCGCGGTGACGCAGTGGTTAGAAGGCAGCGCTGCAGACTGACTCGCTGCTCACTCCAGGAGTTCAATCCTGACTGGCTCAAGGTTGACTCAGCCTTCTGTCCTTTTGAGGTCGGTAAAATGAGGACCCAGACTGGCTCTGCAAACCGCTTAGAGATGGCTGTAGAACACTGCGTAGTGGTATATAAGTCTAAGTGTTATTGCTACTCCTTTCCTCCCTCCCTCCCTCTCCTCCTCCTCTCCCTCATTCTCCTTCCTGACGGTGCAGTGGTTGGAATGCAGCATTGCAGGTTGACTCTGCCCACTGCCAGGAGTTCGATCCTGACTGGCTCAAGGCTGACTCTGTAAACTGCTTAGAAAGGGCTGTAAAGCACTGTGAAGCAGTATATAAGTTGAAGTGCTAAGTGCTAATTGCTACTGCTTCCTCCTTCCTCTCTTACTCACTTTCTCATTCTCCTTCCTGGTGCCGCAAGGTTTAGAATGCAGTATTGCAGGCAAATTCTGCCCACAACTATCAAGGTTCACTCAGCCTTCCATCCTTCTGAGGTCGGTAAAACGAGGGCTCAGATTGCTGGGGGCCGTATGCCGATTCTGTAAACTGCTTAGAAACAGCTGTAAAGCACTGTGAGGCGGTATATAAGACTAAGTGCTATTTCTATTACAATGTTCTCCAAAACTACAAAATTGCCCTCATTTCACAGCCAGAAAATGACATGTCAGTTTTGAGCTTCACGTTCTCTGCTTTTATAGGAAAGAATATGATTGCAAAAAAGGGGGGGAAGAATTCTATTCCATATATATTTAGCACTATTGAAGGAGTCCAGCTACAACCAGATGCAGTTCCTGGAATGACAACCTGTTTGGGGGTGTTTTCTCACCTTCCCCAATGAAACAGGAAAAAAAGTGGAGATCAAAAATATCTGGAGAGAATTCAAATGAAGCTTTTAGGCAGGCATTTAAATACTGTGCTCCTGGAGAAAATGAACAGCATAAAATCCAACTTCAAGTTGAAACATTAACATCACAATGTAAGTCATTCTTGGGCCTTCTTCTACTAAGGAGTAATCTTAGTTGCACCACACAAAGTAGAGTTGCTGATATTTATATTATATTTACTAGCTGGATACCCGTGCTTCTCTATGAATCTATGTGATTGGACTCAGTTTTTGGGGAGGAAAATAAGAGGGAAAAAATTCTGCCTCTGCCTACCAGCATCCATTGGTATTCATCTGGCTAGAGTCCTGTCAGTTTGTGAGAGAGTTGAGGGCTGTTTGGAAACTGAAAGAGTATTTGCTGTGTGAGCAAGGAGACAGCAGGGAGCCTGGGCATGGCTTAGCTCAACTGTTCTGTACAAAAGCTGTTTGCTGCCGTGAAACTAAAACTGAAATTCCTCTGCTTGTATTTTGCATTTGGAACATATTTCTTTTCAGGTGGGGAGAGGGAGTAGAACTCTTTAGCATCAGACCGTGTTAATAATGATACACAAAATACTAATGTTCATTTCAAAAAATCCTTTCCTAGTGAGCACCTAGAAGCCAAGAGGAACATGTGCCAAATTTCAAGTTTGTAGGCTTTATCGTTCTGGAGATTTTGTGATGATGTGTGAGTGGTATTTCGCTTTTATATATATAGATTTATATCCTGCCTTTATTATTTTTGCAAATAACTCAAGGCAGCAAGCATACCTCCCTCCTCTTATTTTCCCCACAACAACAACCCTGTGAGTTGAGCTGGGCTGAAAGAGAAGGATTGACTTTCGTGGAAGTAGCAGGACTAGAACTCAAAGTCTTCTGCTTTGTAAGCCTGGTGTCTTAACCACTAGATCAATCTAGCTCTCTATTGAGATGGTCAGAACCTTAAAGTTTTAGATATTTGCACTGACATCTGTAAGTAGCTCACAGTTCCATATCTGGCTATTTTTAAAAGTATATTCTTGGCAAAGCGTAGCAAGCTTTCTCCAAGGACAAAGCAGATCCAAAAAGTCCAGACCTAGAAAACTGAAGGATCCAAGACATTTCAAGCACAGGGAAAAACTCCTTCTGAATAATCAAAATTAATCTCAACAGTAAGCTGAGCACTTCAAAGTCTGCAGGCGTTGAAGTATTTGTCTTTTTAGCTTCTTGATGGAATATCAACTTTAAGAAGATACTTAGCTTCTACGCCAGCCCTGGTATCTTTCCTCCCAACCTGGATGAATTAGTCTTTTGTTAATGAGTATTGTGGACCAGATATCAATTAAATCATGAGCCTTGAGCCAAATTTCAATAGAATCCAGAAGATTTATCAGAAGCAACATGTCTGGCATAAGCCTGTATGGAGCCAACTTTGGCATATGTAATTTACAGTCATCAGTGACCCTATTTCCCCACCTCCCCGGGTGTGTCATAAATCAGATTCTCCAATGAAGCACGTTCACAGGCTGGGTGTCATCAATCACGTTCTCCAATTAAGAATTTTTGGGGGGCAGAAGATTCGGTAGCTTAGTTACAATCTTTGTAAGATAAGTATGGAATGTACTTCTGGTTTTTAACTGCCACCCTACTACTTCATATTTCCTCCCCCCGTTGTAGAGTTGTTTATGGCAACTCTACAACAGGCATAGGAATGCTTTACAAGTTGATATCCGAGATATCCAATCTTGGCCACTTTAAGACCTGGGGACTTCAACTCACAGAAATCCCCAGGCAGCATGTTGAAGTCCATAAGCCAAGATTGGATACTCTTGTTCTAGAACCTCTTACTAAACACAAGTTGTCTCAGACACTTTTGTCTAGACACAATCCTGCATACAATTTGCCAAAGTTGGATACCCCTGCGGTAAACTCTTCAACACCGAATGTGACCCAAGAAATGATCTATCCAATCCTTGAGATGGTTGAAGCATTTCTAATTTCAGTATGTCCATTTCACTGCCTGTTTTTTTCTCTCCCGCTGCTGTGTGCCTGCCCTTCCTGTCCATGTACCATTAGTGGAACAATGTGGGGAGACAGGGGTGTTGGCAAAGGGTCCCGAGGATGGGGGAGCGATGAATACATTGCTGCATCATTGCAATACAAACTCTGCCCCATCCTTTTGTGTGATGTTACACACTCACCTGTGAAAGGGTGGGATTTCACAACAACATTCTATATCCTGCTTTCTTTATTTGACCAAACCCTCCAATTCTATGACACACCTTTTAAATGTTAACGCTAAGGAGGTAATCTAGGTCTTAAGACAATTTGAAATAAAAGCAGAAATTGAGAACTCACTTTCTGGCCGTTATCAGATTATTAATGATGCTTAAATGTGGCTTTTTGTACTAGTTCCATGTTGGAGAACCTATGGCATGTGTGCTAGAAGTGGCACACAGAGCCATTAGTGCCAGCACATGAGCCCTTGCCCAGAGTAGATCTACTGCGCATGCATGCATGCTGCCTGCCCACCAGCTGATTGTCAAGTATCTGGTGCGCATGTGTGGGGGACGAGGATGCACAAGAGACAGCTTGCATGGGGGGGTCGCACGTGCCAATTGTGCATGCATGCACAGGGGGCATGGTGAGGAACCAGTGCACATTGCCTTCTGGGTGCTGGCATGTTAGGAATCATGGGCATAGGCATGTCCACCAATTAGTTGGGTTGGCAATATATAAACCAACAATGTATGTTTGTAGCTTTAAGACAAAATCATTGTATTGATTTATACTATGTTCCGATTGGTTGATTATATTGCAAATTACCATAAGAGGGAGCTAGACATCATAGCTTGCTCTCTCTGACATTCTGTTGCTATCTGAGGTTCTCTGTTGCATTTATTCTGTGCTTATACTTTGGAATCCTTGTTTACTGTAAATGACAAAGGCAACTGGTAAGAAGACTTTGTAATTGGATATTCTTTGAACTGTTAAATGTATATGACCTGGACTGTTAACTGGATTGTGCTGTTTCTTAAAGTAAACTTTAACTCAATTTAGTGTATCTGTGTGTGGCTGGATAATTATTCATAACTATTCTCATAAACGTTTCCATGTGCATATCCTTGTTACTCAAGGGTTATTCTGTACATATCATAACATGGCACGTGAGCACACAAATGTTCAAGCGCTTGCGTGCACACAATTATCAACACAGGAGCCCAAAAAGGTTAGCCACCACTGTGCTAGTTGGTGTAACTTGATTATTATTCCTGGATTTAGTAGAATTGCTTTTGGGTGGTTATTATTTCCAGATTCCAAAGATTTGGGCTATAGCTTATTGCTCCCTTTCCTACCAAGTCCTTAATTTTTAAATAATGCCGTTGTTTGGTTGGCCAGTAAATTATTTGTTCTTATGCTGAAGGCTGCGATAAGCACCTTTGCCTCTCCAGCTGCTAACGCTTCTGTTTTTTAAACCAACAAGGGCAGATTAAAACAAACAGCGTCCATTAAACACTGCTAAATCAATGCCACTGTATACAAAACATCCAGGATGCAAAGCACATTAATAGCAGATACATTCATTATGATCAATACTTTATGATTATGGTGAGTTGCGACTAAATTTTGAATGAGAAACTCGTTACAAAGAGCAGATGAAACGGAGTGTCAAAAAAACCACTTAGACTGGTTCATGAGTTTAGTACACTATTAAGACATCCTTTAAATATTTAAAATGAAAGTTTTATCATTGAAACACACCACGCTCACAAGCACATCATTTTCGAGTACATTCAGATTAAATGGCCATTGCAATCCCAAACTTTCAAGTCCAGACCTCTGTGAGAAAATAAAAGGAGTGGAGAATGTTTTCATTGTGACTTAGTAGCACAGCAGGCAAACAACCCTACTCAAATAAGCAATCATTAGTAAAATGGACTAACTCCAGGGACATCTTGGGCATAAAAAGATCCTTCACACCAGTGCTAATATTATGATGGAATAGGTCATTTTAATATTTTAACCATGTAGAGTTTTCTAAATTCACCAAGGTGTGTTTTCAATAAATTGGCAAGTATTTTTTAATGGGAGACCCAGCACAAAATTTATTTTATTTTATTTTATTGTCATTTTACCTTGTACAATGAAATTAAATACCATCTTCAGCGTACATTATGACTATGAGAATAAACACACACCTCCTTCACATAACTTCATGACTTCAGCAACAGAGTGGTCAATGTCTGAATTACTCTACCTGACTCTGTGGTTTCTTCCCCAAACTCCAAATACTTTAACCTTGGACAGTTTACTATTGACCTCCCCCCTTTCCTAAGAGGTCTGTAGGGGGTGTGCATAAGAGCACCAATGTGCCTGCCGTCCCTGTCCTATTGTTTCTTTTATTTTTTTATTTTTCTTATAGGTATCCATGTATTCATAACTATGTTTTTACTTATACCTATTATCTTGTAGGCAATTGACAAACCAAATAAATAAATAAACATTCTATACATTGAATTGAAAACCCCTGATATTGCATTAATATTGCACTCTACAGTAGAATTCAACAGAGCTACTGCCCTGGGATAGAAGTTGTTTTTCAGCCTATTTGTCCTTGTTTTTATTATCCTGTACTGTCTGCCAGATGGTAATATTTGAAAAAAAAAAAGGGTGCCCAGGATAAGATGGATCTTTGAGAATGTTTTGAACTTTCTTAAGGAAGCAGGAGCTCTAAAGCTCTTCCAAAGAGGGAAAAGGGCAACCCATGATCTTCTGGGCAATGACATTAACCCTCTGGAGTGCTTTCCTATCTGCCACGGTGCAATTGGAAAATCACACACAGGTGCAGTAAGTTGAGATACTCTCTATTGTGCAGCGGTACAAGGTCAGTAAAATCATGAGGGAGCAACTAAAAAAACTGGTGGAGAAATTAGTTGTGTGTCCTAAAAGTCAAATGTAATCACCCAGTTCCTTCCTTCCTTGGATTCACGCAACTGGGCTGTGTGTGGGATGTCAGCCCTTCAAGGTAGACTGTGTCAGAAAACAGACTCCTGGAATTCTACTCTATGATTATAGCCTATAAGAATGTTGGCCATCCTTGGCAATTTGAAAATGTGTGGACTTCAACTCCCAGAATTCCCAGCAAGTGAAATTACATACCTGAGGGACTAAGCCTCATTTTGAAATATTGGCTATGGACAGAGAAATAATTTAACCATATGTTTCTGTTTAATGGCACAGGTCCTCAACTTGGAACAGTTCATTTAGTGACCATTCAAAGTTACAACGGTACTGAAAACAGTGACTTAGCGATAGCACTTAGACTACATGTTGTTGCACAGGAATAGGAAGCTCAAGGGCATGCGCCAAGTGAAGGTATAAATAACCCTCAACTCCATGTCATCAGCTGCATCAGGACCATGTGTTTGGCGGTTCTGTTCACCATTGAACCCTCTTTCCAATCAGGCCTCCATGTTTCCAGTGTCTTTCTCCCCACTTGGAAATGAACCAAACGGGTATTTCTTCCAACAATTCCAACAGGTGCAAGATTCCCCCTTCCCTGTTTTGTTTTGGTTTTTTGGGAAGGGAACCAACATGAAGGCTTCTTTTAGTTTGACCACTTCTGAATCCTCAACCACAGGTTTATGCATGATAGCATTTCTCTTTTAGGAGAAAGCTATTCTCAAAGGGTGATTTGCAGAAAAACAAGGCCCGGAGTCCATAATTAAAGTAGTATCTTTCCAGGCAGATGCTTTAGCTGGCAGTGTTGTTATCTGGTGCTACTGATGGCGATGGCATGCTGAAGCTCATAAAATCTGCAGCAAATGGCTGTGACAAAACAGCCAGGGTAATTTGTCATCTCGTTTTGATCCAGAGACACGTTCATAGTCTAAATTGCCAAATGGACAGAGAGGCCCAAGAACTATTATGGCCCCTGGATGAACTGACAATGATCAAGGTGGCTGATTGTGTTCCTTGACAGGGAAAAAAAAAAGCTTGACTAAATATCGCTTTTCGGGAGAAGCAAATTACAAGGACTATAATTTGTTTTGGGAAATAAGTGAAAATATCTTTTTTGCAGTCCCTCCTTCCTTCAGTCTTTTTAAGGCAGCCCTCTCTCTCAAAGTATCCCATCCCATTTATTTATTATTATAATTTTCTATCTCACCTTTATTATTTTTACAAAGAACTAAAGTTGGTGAATATATCCAGAATACCTTCCTCCAGGGATGCAATTCTACCAGTTTGCACCTATTTGCTAGAACCGGTTGTTAACATTCTAAGCAGTTCGGAGAACCGGTTGTTAGAGGA